>JBCIKM010514960.1:2500-19314 GCA_039654465.1 Melibe viridis | reverse complement strand
AGAGAGAGAGAGAGAGAGAGAGAGAGAGAGAGAGAGAGAGAGAGAGAGAGAGAGAGAGAGAGAGAGAGAGAGGAACAAATTTTTAATAGGTTCAGACTGAGGAATCAGAAATTACATAAACTTACAGGGTTGAAGTAGGGTGGTTTAAAATTGAGGATCTGCAAAATTCCATGCTGATAGTTGATTCCAACCATAAAATGCATACGGTTACTTTGATCATATTCCTTCATTTTCAATGATGCATCTGCAACCTGCAGCAAGAGGGAAACTATGTGTAAGTGTTCATATAGAACACTTTCTCTCATTACACCCTTTTTATTTTAGGAAAGCTTAAGTTTTGGGGGGAAAAAAATATCCAAGGCTGAGCTTGAGAATTTTCAACTTTTATTGATTATTGTGAAACAGACATCAACTGGGGTCTATAAGCTATTTTTCAATATAAATTCAATTGATACTTGTTTTTTTCCAAAATTGAACAATGAAAATAACACCCTACCTCCAGAAAGCCCTGACAAATCTGTTGCAACTTTATAGACATGCAGTAATTTACATTATTAAATTGATATTCAAGATAAATTGAATTTTTTTACCAATTCATAATCAGTAATAAAACTCGGGTGTGAAAACTAAAGTGGATTTATTGATAACGTGGAAACTTCCCATCTTTCTGCAAGCCTAAAGGTGCAAATGTAAGGCCTCTGTTTCCAAAAGTTATGGTTGTGGTGTTTTGGAATCCAAATGAATGCCACTGTTATGCATTTATCTTCAGAATGGACTGTCAATACAATATATACTACAAGCCTTTCAAAGTCTTTGGGAATCAATTTGCCAAAAAGGAAACAAGCCTTTTAAACCAGGGTGTTATTGTACAACACAACACTGACACAAATCCACTACAAAGTTCCAAAGAGACTGGTTTGGAGAGTATGGTTGGATTAAAGGCATGGCCGAAGTCTTATTCTTTCTGATTTTTATCTGCTTGGGCTTCTTCACAAGACATCCCAAACTTGATGTTAGAGAAATCTAAAAATTCATCAAGGCAGGTCAGAAACTGGCAGTCATGTCTTGATTTTTTTTCTAGATAACCCCAGTTTTTAAACAAAAACAAAAGTCAATAAAGTTCAAATTGAAGGGAAAATCAATGCAAAAGCTCTCTCTGATGTGTTAACATTGTGATAAGAATCTTAACTGCTTACTAAACAAAGCTAATTTAATGCTGTTTGTTAATATCTTGCATAGAGGACATTTATTAAAGACTATTATGAGAGTAACACAAAATCAAAGCCAAGTTAAAGATATGTTCAAATTTTATCAAGAATTTTTAACTCTTTAAAAATACCTTCTTATCATTAATATAAAATTCAACTTCCACAGTGGAACCATCCATAATTATTTCATCATTCTTCAAGCTTGTCACCACCATCTTTATGATGTCCCCATCCTTCCAAACTTGGCATTTTCCATTTGTTGGGGTAACTCCTTTCCCAGCTTCTATATAAAGCCTCAATGAAAAAAAATAATTTGCTGACAGAAGGCATGACTTAAAAGGACAAAAAAAAAAATATGATCATATATATTTAATGTAAGTGCAGAATTCAAAAATCTTCCATGGATAATTTTAAGAATAATTCAACATCCTTTATAGAAAGGAAAATCAAAAAGAAACATATGATGGACACCACCTTTGTGTTGCCTTTTAAAAAGCCGAGACAGAGAAATGAATAGACATGACATATTACTTTAACTATGTGAACAATTGTTTCTGTTTTCAAACTGCTCTTCTTACTTTTCAAAACCATTAGATGCCTCTATCAATCTGAGCTGATGTAGAACTTGTATACATCACTCTCCTTCCTTCAACCAGACTTTATAGACACTGATATTTTCCCTTATGTGTATTGTCCAGATAATAAAATACATATTTTTTATTCTATGAATAAATATCAAAGGATTCAACAACCTGGCCAAGATGACACCAAAGAAAGTTTTTAAACAAAAAAGAATTGTTGACTCTTAAAACATAATTTCAAAGACGAGTCTTTTTCTTCCACCTATTTTTAAGACATGTAGCTAAACACTTTGACGACAATATGAAACCAAATTCTTTAAAAAAAAAAAAGAACCTACTTTCCATTATCTCCATGCAGTGCCAGAGAATGAGACCTCCATCCTGGGAGATTCTCAACAGAATAGTTCTCAGGGCCAAGACCAATGGCCAGACACTTATCCTCTTGACCATTTTGTATGGCACGGATGGCAAAGACATTATTTCTACCACTGATATGTTCTTGCATTTGCATAATTCCAATACCAGTATTGGAGTCTTTGGATCGTACAAAACTGAAAAAAAAAAAAGCAAAATAATACCTCCATTCATTTGAAATCTTTTGTGAACAATAAAAAATTAAATATTATGATTGAAAAATACAACAATCTACTTTTTGTTTGTCTGAATGACAAGAATGGACTAATCATTCATATGATACATCTCATTTTCCAGAATAAGACCAAAGTACAGTATTACAGTAGATACTAAAACAGCTAACTTTATTCTCTTTTCTCTATTACACAAGCTGCTCTGTGTTTTGAGTAAAAACTTTTACAACTGTCTATGTTTGAATTTTAGATAACTGAATAGGGCTGAAAGAGTCTGCGGTACCACGGTGGCCAAGGAGGCCTAGAAAACATGGACCACATTGTGCTCCACTGTCCTGCTACAGGCCTTGCCGCTGGCTATGAGTTAATCTTAGAGCTGAGACAGACTTCAAGACAGGGGTAGATACCTATAAAATGGAGGTTTAGCCATATGCTACTACTATCACTGGATTTTTAACCAGTCAGGAATTTTCAACATGATATATGTAGCAATTGAGTTATTTGCAAGAAATTGCAGCTGTCCCCTGTAAAAGTTGACAAAGTGGACTTTTAAGTTTGCAAGGTGTGGTCCAACTGCCGATATTTCAAAGGTAAGTCTGCACAAAAATGGTGTGAGTGAGCAACACAAGAGTTCATTAACCACCAGTATCACATTTCCAAATTCCATCCTCTTTGGACAATAAAACTGACAACCTATTTCAAGAAATAGTATGCATTCTTTGAAAAAATATATTGTGAAAGAGCCCCTCCCCTCCCTTCCCCTGAAAAAAGTAAAAAAGACTCAATTTCCCCATCAAAGGCCAGTAAACTTGATTGCAATCAAGGAAGTTGGAGCAAAATCATATTCCTGCACACCAATTTGGTGTGTTATGCTAACATTCAAAGGAATATTGTTTTTATTAAAAAGTGAAATCATATAGGTATTTGCTTCAATAATATAACTGAAAATGAGTCCTATTAAGTCTTGAAAGACATTAAATGTTTACTCCATTACCTTGTGGTTCCTTGGTCATCACACAGCACATTAGTTCTAAAGCCTGGTGTATGGTATTGCTGTTGATCAATCCATTTCTTTTGTAACTCCTAAAAACAGAAAATGATATCAAAAGGTTCTATTATCATATTGACATCTTTGGAATCTAACAATTCTATGATAATTTTTTTTTTTTTTTTTGGAGGGGGGGGGGGGGTTCATTAGAGAATCCTTCAAATCATTCCTGTTTTTCTTCTACTGGCCCAATAACTCCGACATGCTGAGAAATTAATTTGGAATTTTGTCTAGACAGGGCCTTGAGGCCTACTCCTTTTGATTTTCAACTGTCAAGGGTTCTTTTAAATATGAAACTTGCACACAGGACCTCCAACCATATCCGATTGGACTAGGTGCCCAATGCTACCTACTTATGATCAGAGAGTGGCTTCCGACCAGAAAAAAAAACAACAATCCAACATATTACTGCTTTCTATAAGATTCTGGACTACTTTCATTACAGGAAAACTACACAATGAATGTTTTTGTTTCCTTTAGATCTTTCAGAGTAGTCCCCTGGTAAGTTGACAGACAATTTTTTTTAAAATATTGAAAAGAACAAATCGTCTCCTGCAGCTCCCTACCAGGAGCCCCTAAAGATATACTCTTTACAATGGTTACAATAATATTTACACAGGGGGCTCCTATTCCTTGTTTGCATAGTTGTCATAACATATTTTTTCTAAGTGCAATGCAAATTACAATAAAAAAAAAAAAAAAAGAAAGAAAGTCAATTCCTGCATTCAATCATTTTGTATTGATGCTCCTTTCAATTTCACAGAAAATTTTGCCATTTTTAATTGTTTGTATTGGAGAACACCATGAGACTAAAATTTTAATTTGATTGATTAATCAGTGAAAAAACAAATTTGTCTGCTGAAGAAAATGATTCAAGAAAGATTTCTATCTACAAACCACAGGAGGAACAACTTTGCTGAGGACTCGCACAGCTCCAATTGATTTCCCCAGCACAGAAATCAGTGGAAGTAGTCATCAATATCTAGCTCACGCAGCTGTAGAAAAAGACAGTTATGGCAATGATGCCAACAGCAAAGTTACATTAGACCATATAACTTTATCAGATGATTAAATTTTATCAAGGATTTAACCCTTTACTCTATAAATATGCCAATATACACCAAAATGTTCCATTCCCTAAACATCAAATACCCCAATTTGTGCCAAACTGGGCAGTTCCTGTGAATTTAATTTTATTCTTAGTCATTATCTGGATTCCTGCTAAAAGGTGCTTTAGCTATTTATAAGACGAATGGCTGATGGCCTTATGAAATCTGTCTTCAAATCAATACATTGTTTGAACAGCCATTGACTTTTTAAAAGTTTGTTACCAGAGTTGTGTCACTTGGCGTAATTGTTTAGGAAGGGAAAATTGTCCTTGCCCTTATACATGAAAGGGTTAACAGATTAAGATGCTATAACAGCTCAAGTCTTTGGTGCTGTTTGCAGATAGATCCAAAGAAAATTCATTCAAATCTTCCCATGATTTTGAAAAAACATATTAGGCTAAAATGTTTTCCTTTCTTAATTAAAAAGCAGTTTTGGGTTTTGTTTAAATCATCTACATTAATTGTATATCATTTATTTTAAACAAATAGATTGTGATAAAATAAAGATAGCTTAAAAATTTATAAGGCTAAGATACCTTTTCTCCATTTTGTGTGAAATACATTTGAGCTTCAGAGGCAGGAACATATTCAGAAATCCAGTTGCCTTCTATGCCCATACCAAATTTAGAGTTCTCAGCAAGTTGAAATCTTTATACATGAAATAGAATGTGTAAATCACCATAACTTTATGATTGTATTCCCCTGATGCAGAATTTTAATGTGATTTTTTCCCTCCAAGTTAGAAGCTTTCTTATGGTCCCATATTAAATAGAGGTCATATGCTATACTTTTTCCTTCAAACTTAGTTTTCATTTCAAACAAGAGAGAATGAATTTATGTCACTTTTTGCAGATTTGAAGAAGGAGATCACATGAAGAGCTCTATGACAATAAGCTGTCCATCAAAATATTCATAGCTTTGGAGAAAACTGAGTTCAAAGTCATTTTCATAACCAAGAGTAAAAAATATCTAGATCAATTTAAAAAATAATAAAACATTCACATTTGTATCACTCATTTATGACAAATTATATATAAAAAAAGTTTTTATTAGCAAAACTTTGAATGAAGGTCTCAAACAATTGGTATAGATTTTATAAGGAAGCTTTATTTTGACATGACATATGAATGATCCATGGATGCAGCATTGTTGATTGCATGTCTGTAAATATTGGGATACTTTGAAATTATTGACTAAATACCAATGAATGAGATATTATCAAGACTGAAAAATATTTTATCTTACCCATGGTAAACTCCGCCATTTTTTTCTTTTGATTCCATTGGAAACCTTGAAGAGAGCACGATATCATGTATAATTCCTAAAACAACATTTGCTTGTGTGCCCTCTTCTCCTTCAATGACTTCTACTTCAAAGTAGTTGTTTGAACGACTGAGAGGTTGCCAAGAGATCAGAGCACCAATGTTGTGTGGCTTGTCATACAAGTTTCTGTTTGCAAGAGACAAAACAAAAGCATGAAATGAAAGAGTACATTATTTCAGCTCACTTTTTCTCAGAAGTAATGGCGGGGAGCAGACACCTTGAATTAAAGATTCTGAAAATAGTTGTAAGAGTACAGTGTCAAGAGGAGGACAAGACGGAGCCATAGAGAAAGGTAAATAAAAAAAGGAAGAAAATAAAGAAAATAAATTGTCTAAAAAAATCTACCTCTATGGCTCCATCCACAGATCTCTGGATTGCTGGTCCAGTGTGCTAACCATTACACTACCGAGGCGGTCCAATAATTGAGACAATTCTAAATTATTTAAACCTTTCTTTGGCACACAAGTGAGCGGTGCCCACACAATGAAACAGATATGAAAACAAGAACACCGTTGCTTCACTTCACTTTTTCTCCACTGATTGTACATCTGCAACTTGATTGAACTAAAGAATCCAACAGCAAATAATTTGCTATCTAAAGAGATAATTCTATTTTTTTATTTTTTTTTGTGCAAAAATAACTTTATTGTGTTTAACCCCTTCTCTAGCTAAAAGAAGTCCTAGTCTCACAGATAAGTAACTGTGAGGTACTCTTGTGATTCAAATAAAGCGAAAATTAAAACCTTAAAAAATACAATCAACTTTACAACTCAACAGCTTCATTGAATATCTATTTATCTGGGTAATGATGAATATTAAAAAAGATGCCATAATGAGAGCTTGACACTTGTCTTTGGTTCACTTACAATGCAGTTAATAGTGTAAATATTTCTGTGAACACTTTGAATGAAGTAAGGCAAAACAAAGAGAGAAATAAATGTGAGCAGGAAATCATTTTTAAAAATGTGGAAGTTTTCTATCATCACTAATCCTAGAATTTTTTCTTTCTTTATCTTCACCTTAAGTACCTTTTGGTGTAAGGTTTAATTGCTATGCACAAACTTTCGCCACTGATCCCTATCTAGGCTCTTCCTTTTTGCATCCACAAGTTTACAACCTTTCTTTTCCACTATGTCTGTGATAGCTTCTTGCCATAATTTCTTTGGTCTACCTCTTGGCAACTTTCCCTGCTATTTACATTCTAAAATTTGTTTTAGGATACTTTCATTTTCCATCCTGTTAACATGAACAAACCACTGAAGTTGTTCTTCTTTATTTTAAATGTAAGGCTTTCTGTTTTAACTTCCACTCTAATTCTTGTGTTTCTTATCTTATCTCTCTTTGTCTTGCCTATTGATCGTCTTAGAAATTTTATTTCACTTGCCTGCAACCTACTTTTATCTTTGTTATCCAAACTCACTTCCACAGATAAGAATTGGGCAATAGATGGAATTGAATATTTACGAAAGTAATGGCAATTTTAAGTTTATTGTGAATGCAGAGGTCCATTAACAATTCACCATTTGGATTTTCTGAACTTTCTCCTTCTACACCTATTACTCCACAATAGCTTTCCTTTGAATTTCCAACTCTAGCGTTAAGATCACCTAGTATAAGTATGTCTTAGTTTGGCTTTGTGCTTTCGATTAGAGCTCGTAAATATTGATAAAAGCCCTCTCTTTCTTCTTTCGGTGCATCTTCATTTGGTCCATACCCTACAATGATTTTGATGTTTTTATGTTTTAACTCACAATTAACTTCTAACAGACACTCATTAACAAAGTTAAAATCTGATGTATCATGAACAGCATTACTTAGTAGTAAAGCTTCACCTGCTTTTGCTCTGTCAGAAGTATTAACACCTAAATATATTAATTTATGGCTACCAAGATTTGCTACTCCTTGTCCTTTTTTCTTTGTTTCAGTTACACCTAAAATTTCTATTTTGTATTTTTTAGCTTCTTCTAACTGTTCTATCTCTTTACCACTAATTGCCCTAACATTCCATGTAGCCATGTTCACAGTCCTTTAACATGCATGGGTCAAGTCCCGTAAGGCAGTCCTTGAGTCGGGCATTGTCCAATTTCTTTGAACTAAGATGATTTCGGAGAAGCAGGCAGGCAGTTAACCTACTGTCCCAAAGGCAAGTGGTGGGGGTGCAACCTATACCTCTTGCCAAGCTGTCCCCATCTAGTCTGGGTCTTCATTTAAAGACTGTCCATTAAGGCATAGCCTTTAAAATCATCAGGCTGCACAAGCCTCTCCACAGCGCCAAGGCAGGGAACATGGAGAGGTAATCCTAGAATTTAGGATACAAAACAGTTACAATCCTCTTTCACAATAGTTGAATTGCCATGGTACCATAATATGTCCAAAAATTAAATTTATTCATTAAACAATTGAAAAAACAAGATCTTGGAAAATTGAAAGTCTGAGAAAAAAAAAATAAAGCAAAAGTAACCCTTACCTATGTAGACTAATGAAAACAGACCTCTTAACACGAAGGGTCAACATACTTCACTCTCCCCATTTCCTACAATAAACAAAGTAACTTAAATTAAAAGATAAAGGTCTATTTTCAGAAATGTTCTTAATACCAATCTTTAAAAACTACTACTTCAAAATTACAAAAATTTCTGAAAGATTGCTACCTCTAACAAAGTCAATTAAATTATTCAACCTATACTGATCTTGTACAGCTGACTGTGATCAAGTTCATCAGGTAAGCCTTCCCCTGCACCATTAACTGTGTGGTCCAAACACAGCACCTTTTACCACCTTGATCAAGTTACAGTTTTGTTTATGGTGTAGCAATTGATTTTCTTTGCCAAAGACCTAACAGCGCATTCATACAATTACTATTTTCACAATCTTTGATTCAAGGTGTCTGCTCCCCGCCATTACTTCTGTGTTTCACACCAATATTACTGGAGCAACTATGTTCTCGTCGTTGTCACTTCCATTTCATTGTGTGGGCGGTGCCCACTTGAGTACCAGGGAAGGGTTTAAATAAATTGGATTGTCTCAATGATCGGACTGCCTCGGTAGTGTAATGGTTAGCATACTGGACCGGCAGTCCAGAGATCCGTGGTTCGGGTCCCAGCCGTGGAGGTCAATTTTTTTAGACAATTTATTTTTCTGTATTTTTCTTTATTTATTTACCTTTCTCTATGGCTTTGTCTTGTCCCTCTCTTGACACCGCATTCATACAATTAATATTTTCACAATCCCCGCCATTACTTCTGTGTTTCAAACAATGTCAACGCTTGCTGTCTGTCTCAAATGTAGCTCTGCATCACCTTAGACTACACACTGTCCTTCTTCCATAAAGAAAGTTAAAACAAATTCAGAAACTGGAAAAATGGCTCTAGCCCTGTGCTATTCCTCTGTGAAATATACCTTACCAGTTCAGGTAAGATCAAACCATCTAAAAAGATGGACCCTGAGCTTCACAACACCTATTGCCTCATCACAAGGAACCTGAAACCAACAGCAGTTCCAAGCCAACACCGCCTGGCTGGTATTCCAATACGTCACATCCCTTAAGCCATCAGCAAATGTTCATAACAACAAACAGGAAATAAACCCAAGGCGCCCTCTCGATGAACATATTCCAACAAGAAGATAACTCAAATCAAGGATGAGTTTCATGACAAAAGGAGAAATTAACGCCAACCATGCCATTACCTTCATACTGTTCTCATGGCTGTACAGGACCCCAGGGAGGAATTGCATTGCGGAACCAAGCTTCCCAGAAATGAATGGGTACCACTGAACACAGCAAAAGCAAAGCATTACGGAACAGCAGGAACAATGAATAAGTGGGAGCTAGCTGGAACCAGATTAATATGCAGTTGTGGATTCCTAGTTCAAATAATGCCTCATATCCTGCACCCATGAAGCAACTGAATGGGTCCAACATTGGAGCAACATGATAAGCTCAGCATTTAAAATATGTATGGTTCTATAAGGAACTCTACAAATTATCTTGTTTTGTTTTGTTATCCATATCCATTCATACCGCCTAAGCATTGTCAGGACCCAGGTCAAGGAGCAGGGAAGAACTCTGGATCACAAGAAATGAAGACAGGCAGTGGATAAGTCCACCTTGCCTAATCTTGCCTGGCATAATGAAAAATACAAGGGGTATTACTCGATCCTAAGAAAAACAATAGTTGCTGTTGCCTTGGTGGGATCTACTCATTGATAAAGACCAATGAGCCAATTTACCACAAGAAAACAAATTATCTTTATTACTAGCAAATGGTCCCGTTCTACGAACGCAATAAGAAATACTCTTTTTATTTCCAAAAAATGGAGTGCAGAACGAATTTGAAAATGAGATGCCTTTGATTGTAAAATTATTTTTAGAAGGAAAAGGTGAAACAACTATGACTTCACATGTAGCATAAATGAAGATAAAACGTATCTGCCCAATCATATTCACAGAAAGAAACAAAAACAATACAAAAACAAAAACAAACAAAATACGCCAAAAAAAAAAAGAAAGATCAGGGGCTGCAAGGAAGTGTAACGTACTTGAGTGAAGCTTAGAAAAAAAATTCGGTTAAAAAAAAAAATTGCCCCAAAGAAAAATTGAACCCATATGGCCATGCTTGCAACGCCAACACATTGACCACTCAGCCACAGAGGCGTTGACCGGTGAGCGAAACAGTACGGTTATACTCCCACTTGATTCTGACCTGACCTACTTTTCATTTTCTTTCTATGAATGGATTGACTGAGATAGGAACCGATGTCATTTCATATTTTTGGTAAACATTCGAGGGGATCAACTTTGATTTCTTAAATCGGTTATTCTTGCAGTTGCACAGAAACACAGACCGGATGTATTGAAAAATGATGAGGGTAGCAGTTTATTTTTTGTGTGGCCAGTTTTCGCGTCTATTGGTCACATCGATCATGGAAGTAGCAAAGTTACTCCTTTATAGATAAAGATTATTATTATTATTATTATTATTATTATTATTATTATTATTATCATTATTATTACTATTATTATTATTATCATTATTATCATTATTATGTGCTGGTTGTCTGCCAGGAATATGGCATGGTTAAAAATGTATAAATGAATATCTACAATATCATATTTTACTTAATTTTGAAGGGTTACCCGCATCAACTATATCGTATATATATTTTTTTCTTTTTTCCCTCTGTTCCCACCTCTAATATTACAGTGAATAATAACCCACTCCCCTTCCCACCTTGAATATGACATTAAGGTGCAGATTCCTCCAATCGTGTCGCATTTGATTGTATTTACTCTGGGCCTCTATGAACTCAATGAGGACGCACTACCATCGTTTTGGCATACCTGCAGGCGAGGGCGTGCATGCAGAAGATTTCTAAAATTAGAGGAGGTAACCTCCATGACCTGATTTGCCTTTTCATGTGATCAAACAGTGCAATTTCATTTGTCGAATCATGTTCTGTCGTAAAATGCGTCATCAATAGGCTATTTTTCATTGGTTAAGAGGATACCGCGAATGCAGATATGTCCAATGAACAGACAGGAAATATGAATGTATGAACCTGCTACGAGCGAGCTACAAACAGACAGGCGTGGGGCTGGGGTCGTTGAGTTTGATTCGGCGGATAAGACTTTACTGGGCTGTACAAGTGAATCGTAAGTATTGGCATTATTCCCCAATATATGCTTCCTCTTGCACCAGAGATTACCGGAAAAATAGTGCAAATGATTTTAAACTAAACTGCAGTCATCATTTGTCAATTGGATAGAAGATAAGGATGAAATTTAAATTATAAAGTGCGGCAGCATTTCTCAGTTCAGCTGCAGTCAGCGCCATGTTATCTCTACGAGGCTTCACCCGCAAAGTTGACGTCCGCGAAATATTTTTTTTCATATTTTCATAAACATTTTCTTTCATTTTGGCTGCTCGATCCTAAAAGGTATAAGAAAGATTGAGATAATTTCAGCCACTAGTGCTTTCATCTATTCGTGAACAAAGAGAAAGCCGTAGGGTCAATACTCTACTGTTTTCCTACTTCTTCAGTGTTGAGCTTATCGGAGACTTCCATTGCGTCTGCTGTAGTAAGCCTGCAGTTTGCTCAATGCTAAAATCAGTGAAACAGACTTCCCTTCCTATGGCTTTTGGATCACTTTTACATATTCGGTTCTTGTCAGAGAATATTGTAGAACATTGTGAATTATCATTTTTACGCTTGGAATTACCGAACAATCACCAATTGAAAACCACCTTTTAGCAATTAATTTATTGGCATTGAGAAATAATAGTTTGAGGTCGTTCGTCCGTTTTGACGGGTAGCTGTCGGCCATATCTCCAACCTATGCCTGGATTGATAGGCTCATCTGGAGTGTATTGTAAGGAAATGTTTTTATGTTTTTTCTTTTTGTTTGTTTGTTTTTCTTACTTTTTCTGAGAATAGGATTGCAAGTTTGTAGGTTATTGTATGGTTTTATTTACGAGATTTTAAACATACCGTAGATTGAAAAGTAGCGTAGATTGAAAAGTAGCGTCTGATGTCCAAATAGACTGCTAGAGACAATTTGGATTGTTTTCGTAGGGCAATCCACCCGTTCTTCAGCCAACTGGCATTGAAAACAATATGATAAATATTTGGCTACTAAAAATCTCCATTGTAGGGCTTAAACAATAACCTTTTTGAAAATTTCTGAGGTAAATTACAGAATCAAGTCTTCTTCTTCTTCTTCTTCTTCTTCAATTATATCGACTGACTCAGTGGAACTGAGTATTACTGTCGATGCGGGAATAATTTAGACACACCAAGAGCAAGTTTTGTCTTGTCTATATCTATCCATCTATCTATATGTCTATCTATCAATCTAGTCGATCTATCCATCTATCTACATGTCTGTCTGTCTGTCTGTGCATTTCTGTCATGGGAAAGAGCTACCCGTTTGTCTGATTGTCTGTCTGTTTGTCTGTCTGTCTGCCTGTCTGTCTGTGCATTCATCTGTCCGGGGCGAATCCATACGTTAACCACAGATGATGCAAGATCGACAGACAATGATTTTCCCTGTTCCATGAGTTTAGAAATACCTTTTGTACGTGGAGAAAACCGCTGAGTTTTAATTTGCTTCTAAAAAAACCCCCACACCTTTTCTATGTTTCCGTAGCTATTTTTAGGCTTACAAGTTGCCTCCGGGTGCGCGCTATTCCAGGATGTAAACCGCAAAGTGTAGAGCCGAGTAGAGCCATTGATGAACTCTGCACAGCTCCTTGAGGGGGTTTGGCAAGCAATGTGCTCGCAGATTTGTCGAGACCAAGGCATTGTCGATGACATGGATCACTCCCAGAATTTCACGACTGACATGGCGGAGGGCGATACAACTCCTTTCAGACATGCCTCAACAACAGAATCAGCCTACTGTTCTCATTGTCAACCAAGTGCTTGCCATCCTCAAAGATGCAAACAAAGGTCAAACGTCGACCAGCCATCTGGGATTCCACCCAGTACACTTGGAGGTGCTTCTCATAGCGATCACGCCTGACATCAACTGCATGGTGTCATCAGAGCGGGAGGGCGGTCTGATGGTGTCTTAGCTGCAGTCCAGCTACCGAATCCATCCTTTGTTCTTCTTGCATTCAGCTTTGATCGCGTTAATGCGTGCCCTGATTGGAAGACATATGAAAAACTTGAATCATCACATTCAAAATTGCAGTTTCAGAAGAAAAGAAAATATATTATATATAAACATAAATAAATACATACAAATATCGAAAGAGCGCCAAAATTCGCTGAAATGCTCGACCGCGCTTTATTGTGGTCCCAATGAATCAAAGACGTTGTCACAAACGATAGATCAAGGCATCCAATCAATAATGGGCTCAAACACAAAGCATTGTGTGGGCTCGGTGACTCGGTGGATAAAGAAAGTTCCTCTTCCTTGTTGCGAAATAAACAGAAAATAGAATAGGCACAGTGCCGAGGTGAGTCAAAGCCATAGAGAGAAAGGAGAGAGAAAAAACAGGAAGTCGTCGTCGGAGGGAATCGAACCCAAGACCTGCCACGGCACCGATTCGCCTGGCCACCGCCAAGACAGCGGGCTTACCAACTGAGCCATCTTACGCGATGACTGTGATTGAACTTTGGGAGTAATGGGCAGAGCTAACACAGCGCCATGCATAACTCGCCAAACTTGAGTTCTCTCCCTTTGCCTGGTTACTTTCCCCCTGGTTTTCCGGTTCTTTGCTAGACTGCACTGACGATTGCCAATAAGTCTGGAACGGTAGGAGCTGCCATAGAAAGAAAGGGAAAACAAGCAAACAAACTAACAAACAAACAAACCAGGAAGTCGTCAGAGGAGTTATCAATCTGAATTAAACCAGTGGAATGTGTCTGAGTATATTTCTTTTGTAGTAAAGCATCAGAGAGCATGATTGATATGGATGCTGGCGCTGTATAAATTCAAATGTTAATGTTGATATAATCTTATTCCAGTGCCAGCTCCTCTATTCTTCAAAAGAAGAGGCTACTGGAATCTGGGTCGCCATAGAGAATAAAATACCGTGTCCCTGTTGGGAAAGGGTATCACCCGAAACGTCCAGTTTATTTGTTCTTTATTCCTTACGGAAGCTTACATACTCCTACCACGGTATTTTATTCTTTATTCTTCAAATGAATGTTACTTGCACATGTAACAGTGTAACTAACACAAGTCTTGTAGCGAAGCGGCGACTTGATCTCCAAAGTGATAATATTTCGGGACGCAGACAGGAAATAAATTTCAACACGACTTCCGGTTTATTATAAACACGTGTCCGTCAGTCTGACTATTTAAATCCATTTCTTCGCGATGAAAGCTGGCCGAGCATATTTATGAGCAGTAGAGCTTGAGAGATTAACCACATATTACCGAGAAGAAAGCACACGAAAGAAAAGAAGAAGGCACAAGACAGAAAGGAAGAAGGCACAAGACAGAAAAGAAGAAGGAACAAGACAGAAAAGAAGAAGGCACAAGACAGAAAGGAAGAAGGCACAAGACGGAAAGGAAGAAGGCACAAGACAGAAAGGAAGAAGGCACAAGACAGAAAGGAAGGAAGCAAAATGGTGTATTTAGAGAAGACCAGTGTTGACTAGAATAGAGAAGAAATACAACGAATAAGAATAGAGAGAAACAAACCCTAACGCCCTGCGACAGCGTCAGTGCCACGGCCTTGGCGGCCTTACCCAAGTAAGGACTAGATGGGGGTGTTCTAAATACATACGTTTGGTCACGTGATTGATTGGCCCTTAATAAAATGCATTTGCTAAAATATTGTCGAAATAAATTTCCCCTTTATGAAATTGGTTTTTTTTGGCGTGCGCGGAAAAATTCTCGCTTCAAAGAGACCACTTTGACCGACCGCTGTACGATTTTGTGCGTTCATTAACAAACATCGTTGGGTCAGCCTTATTGAATGCAACGTTCCCATCCGTCACGTGGAGAAATCGTGATAATATGAAATTAATGGGTCGTGGAAACCACATTGCTGATTTGCGTTTTGTGTTGTTTGTTTGTCCTGTTGATGAAGGGGAACCCCGAAACGTCCAGTTTACTTGTTCCTTAGCCGTTACGGAAGCTTACAGACTCCTACCACAGTAACAGGATATGTCCAAAATTATCCCGACAAAACGGTTATCAACCGCCTTTCTATATCCAAACACAACACACCAAACTAGAGCGAATGCACCGGAACACCTCAACACGTTTTTAATCGTTGGTGCAAGACACCTGGGCAACCACAGTAATCATTAGACCAGATTATGAGCGACAAAATTTAACATATACACACACAAGCACCTAAGTTTCCTGTGACTGGGGAAAAATATTACCTCAATCCTCCTTCCGCCTTTTCGAAACAATAAGATCAGCCCAATCCTTTCCGCCTTTTCGAAACAGTAAGATCAGCCCAATCCTTTCCGCCTTATCGAAACAATAAGATCAGCTCAATCCTCCTTCCGCCTTTTCGAAACAATAAGATCAGCCCAATCCTTTCCGCCTTTTCGAAACAACAAGATCAGCCCAATCCTCTCCGCCTTTTCGAAAAAAAAAGATCAGCCCAATCCTTTCCGCCTTTTCGAAACAATAAGATCAGCCCAATCCTCCATCCGCCTTTTCGAAATAAGAAAAATCATATTATGTGCGACGCAGGCTATTCAAAATTTAATACCCATAGATCAATTCAATATTAAGCCACAAAAGCCGGCCAAATCTTCCTTCATGAAGTTCAATAAAATGTTAAAGGATGGGAAAAACCAGAAATTCAACCAAACCAAACCAAACCAAACATGTACTTAAAAAAGAAAAAAAAAGAAATTAAGAATATAATAATCCACTAACGACAATCACAGCCCCCACCTACCATCCACCCATTAACCACACGGGTGACAGACACCACGCAAGGACCTTAACTAAACTCACACTTACTGACTGCCTTGCCGACCATAATTTTTTTATGTGAGTACAGGTAATTATTCCCGTACGAAGCAAATACACAAAATGCGTGCCGTGCACAGCCTTTTATAGTTTCTAAAGCAAAAATCTGAAGACTGCCGAACGAATTTTAAAGAAAAAAATTACAAATCTCGTTTTATTTTTATCTAATGATACCAAGAATTTTGCCCGTA
The DNA here is from genome assembly GCA_039654465.1 of Melibe viridis. Lineage (NCBI taxonomy): Eukaryota > Metazoa > Mollusca > Gastropoda > Nudibranchia > Dendronotidae > Melibe > Melibe viridis. The sequence goes on along the minus strand of JBCIKM010514960.1, from coordinate 2,817 downwards.
GTGAACAGTGCGCGCGCACACACACACACACACACACACACACATAAAAAACAACAACAAACAAACAAACAAACAACAACAACAACAACAAAAAAAAACCACAGAAATATTACTCGTCTGTCCACGATGAAAATGCTTGTCATTCTTTTTGTTTTTCTTTTTTCCAAAATGTATTTCTGTTTGGCTCCAATGAGCTGAATTCAGAAGTCAAGGCAGAAATAAAAATTAACACAGCCTTTAAATAAAAGAATCTACACCGTGTTCTCCTGTTGGCATACAAACGAAGTCTGTTGCTTTTCTCCATTATCTGTAAGACA
>JBCIKM010514849.1:0-19317 GCA_039654465.1 Melibe viridis | reverse complement strand
CTTGATGCCCAGATGTTCTTGAGCATAATAAATGCTGTGCGTGCTTTGCCTATCCGTGCTGCTACATCTTTCTCTGTGCCTCCTTGCTGGTCGACCACACTTCCCAAATAGACAAGGCTGAACTGCTTACTTATTATTTTTAAGCACCTTTTTGTGTTTGGAATGGGTTATGATTTTTGGGTTGCGAAAAGTTCAGTCAATTTTTCAAATGGTCATTTACAGGTCTGAATGGATAAGCTCATACAGGATTTGTTGGCTTCTTACTCTAAAAATGCAAAACAATTTTTTAAAAAGGTACAAAGTGGTTTTGCTTTGAAGTGACGATGTGTTATCACTAGAGACTGATAAATCAAAGTGCTCTTTTGCTCTTCCTCTTTCAGTGAAGATGTTTAATTTTTATCTCTAAATATGTTTGGCATTGTCATTTGATGATTATATTTTTGGCTCCAAAATTGATTGGCTCAGAATTTTGGCCATGTTTGTTTGCCTTTTGACCATTTTATTATTTTTTTTTTAGAAAAATATATTTATGTCTTTGGAAGAAAAAAAAAAGAATGAGGCTGTAAAGCTACCCTGCCTCAACACAAAAACTAAAATTAAAAGATTGCTTCGTGTTTTGTTTCTTGAAGTAGATTTCATGTGACAACCTTCTGTAAGCTTCATTCCTTTATTTTTTATGGGAGCTATAATCAATCCAGTCTGAAAAGCACTATTTACTGATGTATAGTAAAGTAACTTTATATGTCACTTTATTTTGTGAATCAGGTTTGAGTTTGACATCACAGATTGTTGTAGATTTTTATCAAGTTTATTTGAGAAAAAACAATTTTTCTGACATCAATGCACCACATTACAATATTTAGGGTCTGTGACAGGCATTAAATGGCCTTTAATACATCATGTGTGTAAGTCACACGCTATCATGAAAATTAGATGTTATTGTTATCAATATTGCATCATAGAATAATCCATTTCCAATAGTGTTTATTATCTTAGTTTCAAAATACAAAAAATCACAGTATGCACTTATGATACTCAACCACCAATAGTCTATAGGCCTACATACACACTAGGGAGGAAATCTTGGCAGAGCACCCCAGATGACCCACAGGCAGCCACTCAGGAACAAAAATGAAGCAATGATTGTTGATTTAACTTTCTCTAACAACCATTTTGTTGGTTTTGTCCGGTGGCACCATACATGCTGTCCTAAAAGCTAGCCACCACACTGGATCAATATTTATATCAAACATTAACGTATTTTTCCTTTAACTTCACTCGTTATTAATATGACAGAGAATTATTTTTTCATTGAACTTGTATCTTTAAAACATCAGATCATTATCAATAAATAACACTGCCAGGGGCATCATGAGCACCTATCAGATTGATTAATACTTTTTCACTGCTTATTAACCACAACAAGATTTTATTTGTTATCCATGAATGTCTTTGATGTTTTTTATGTATTGAATGATAGATAATATGAGAGAATTTTTGACGTAAGATACATTGTATACCTTTGGAGAATTCTAAGAAACTCTTTCTCACCACATCTGTCATAAAAAAAATTTTCTTTCAAAATGCAGTGTTCATTTAAATAGCTAGATATAGTGAGTGCCTCTTGACATCAAACAATGACTCTTTTTCTTCACTTTTTTCCTACACTTTAATTTCACTCTACCACTTAGTGGAGCTACATACAATAGTTATCCTCTTAATTGGACTCTCATAGTTTATGTCTGTGCTATTGCTAGCCTTGATTGCTCCAGTATTTTTTCTAGATTCCAGATACTTTTTGCTCACTATGTACAAATAATGCTGCTCTTTTCTCTTTTATAAATTTGAATCAGTATGCCTAACCTCCCCCCTCCCCCTCCCCCTGCTAATAGCTATTTGTATATTTGCCTTGCAACTGCTTGCAGTTTGTTTGTTTTGTTGTTTTTTTTGCCCCAGTTGTGAGCTACTTTCAACACTCAAAAAAATTTAAAGGTTTCTCTGTCCTTGAGATTTCAATGGATTTCAAATAGGTTTTGAAGAAGAATGTTCAGAATAGTTAAGGTGCAGTTAAGAGAAGTTTTATTTTAAAAAGTTCATTTAAAAAATATAAAAATTCAGTTGGGTGAGTTTTGCAACTCAGTCCTGATATTCTCGTTGTATGTGTCTTGCCTACAATTAGCATTGTTCCCAAAACTTCTATTTGGACTTCATTGGACTCCCCTTGTACTGCCTGTGTGCCAGTCCCATAAACTGACAGACTAGTACCATGTAAATGGCACAGAGCTCAGAGGAGTGTCATGTACTGATGTAGCAGCTAAATTAAATAGCATCAGGGGCTTACAGATTAAATGCATGGCAAATGCTTTCTTGATGGCCTCTGATCTTGGTGTGCCGAAGGAAGGTAATCATGAATTCAGGATGGGAGAGGTGGCAGAGGGCAGAAAGCAATGAAATTTGATATTGTCGCTGTTCATCGTGTCTCCATTTAACACAATTTGCAAATTAAGGTGAGAGAATTTTGTGAGGAAAAGTGTTAAAAATGTCGATGAAGTCCCATGCAGTCCTTTTAACCAATCATTAGGAGAGAAAAATTTATTTGTGAAGTCTTATCTGCAAAGCAGAATTTCAAGTAATGTATTTTTTTGTCTAAGAGAAGACTTCAGATTTCAGTTGTTTGAAATGCATGATAAATGAATGCATCTGATGAAGAGCATTTACCTTACACCAATCCACAGTCATCACCATGCTCTAATCATTTGACTATTCCATATCTCAAAATGGCCTCAATGTGTCCATTATTTTGATTGCAAAAGGGATACACTGCACTAATGAATAATACTAACTTCCTACTTATTCCCTCTACATCTGTGTCAGAAGTGTAGTTTGTTTTATGTGCATTTTTATTTCTTCAATTTGCATCTTACTACTGAAAATTTACAGCTTTAATAAATTACTAGATCAGCATTGTCCTCATCATCTCTTATTCTCATGACAAGTGTCTGACTAACACAATTGGCAGACTTTCCTTAGTGTTTTCAATCGTCTTTACTAGCTATTCTTCTTAACCATTTCCGTAAAGTAAAAGTTTGAGAACTTCATTTTTTACACTGCCAGTTGTCACATTTGAACTCAATCACTGACTGTCAATCTTTGCCTTTGAGAAATAATTGAAAGCACTTTAGTGAGAACATTGACTGGACACAGCAGTTTGAATTTTTGTGAAAGCTATATAGAACATGATACTAAGACAGAAGCCCTTTCTTTAAACCAATTGAAAGAAAATCATTCCTAACAACTGTAACTAGAGCCAAACCATGCTAACGACCAAGATCACTTGTATCTTGCCAGGCTATTTGACTTTTGACTGTTAGCTAGTTGTTCCAGCCACTGGGGATCTTGTGTTCATGATCGATATAATCTGTGTCATGATGACGGCAATAAATGTGATATGATGTGCAATATTGATACTATTTATCTATGTATCTATAATTGGAAGCTCAACCCAGGTGCCGCCTGATAATTATTTCAATTTTTTGCTCACCTTTTTTCCTTAGAATGCTTTATTGGAACACATCTCATGAATCTATTTCTGCAGGAGTAATTGCTTTAATTATTCATTTTTTACTATATAAACTAAATTAGGTGTTGTCATGGATTCATGTTTTTCGGGGGGGGGGGGGGGGTCAAACAGGAGTCCATTTTCCTTTCCCTTACAAATGAAATTCCATCACTCGATAAGAGTCCATTGAAATGAAGTGAAATGGCAGTTTTGGTGGGTTTTTTTAAACACTCGTAAGTCTTTTCATTAGAATTTCACTATCTCCTATTTATTTTATGCCCCAGTGCCTTTTTTGTGCTTGGTTCTTTGGTTGTCAGGGATGAATGTTAAGCCCACTGTTTAAATCCCTTAGGTGTTTTTCACTAGCTTCTCTTATGTGGATTTTGAAGACCAAGTTGTGGGACAGTCATATTATTGACAGATTCAATAGTGGAAGGATGGTGCCAATAAGTTACTGAAACACAGTCAAATGATTTATCAACATCTCTTTGTGGTCTTGGCTGATCTGTTTTTTTAACCCTGTCACTACAAAACTAATTCAGACCCTATACCATAATTTCCTGTGCCAGTCCCTTTCCCCCTTTCCAAGTTCGATATATAATCGTGCATTGTTTAGTAACAGTATAAATTCATTTGCACTATTTAACAATTTTAACTGAAATAAAATGGAATGGATATATGGACTGAATTTAATCTTTGCAACAATGTGCCAGCTCTTGGGTGAAGTTCAATATAATCAGTACTCAGTGCTATCTAACAATGAAGTATTCAGGCAGTATTGGCTTAGCTGCTGTCTGCTGCTGAGCTTTTTGCACTTACCAGAGCAGTTTCTCACACATTTTCCTCTGAAAAAAATAAAAAAGACTCTAGATGGATTCCACTGGTTCTTTTTTAAGATAGATATTTGTAAAGGTGATGTGCAGTTTGCTTTCAGGGTCATTATTTTCCCTTCTATCATGCTTTTTTTGTTGTCTCATCCTCCATCATTTGACATGCACTGAACCAAGAGTGAAAAACAAGAGCATTTTTTATAGTGCTAACCTCTTAAGATGATAACATAGTATGATACTAATATGGTTTGGTTCTTGTTTTCTTGAAAATTTGTTTAGATTTTAATTTACCAGCTTTTTGGTGTGAAAGCCTTGTGTAATGCATCTCAGTCTGCTAATAACACTGATCCTGGGTGGTGCCATGACAGTCCTCTCTAGGCTACTTCGTGGATAGTTAGACACAATATTACATTGATGCTCATCTCAACCCACATTTGAGCCTGGGATGTTCACTTTTTGAAGGGGGGGGGGGGGGGGGGGGTTCATATTATCCAATTTCAAAGACTTAAAAAATTTCAATATTGCATTCTATCTTTGATGGAAATTGATCAATTTATTTATTCCTCTCGATGAGACAAGTCTTTAAGAGTATTTCGAAGTAACTGTTTTTTTTACTTCACAACAGTCAATTGTTTATAATTTTCAAGATCTCATTTGATTTTGAATCAGTTTTGGATGCTTCATGATTTTAAAAATGTCCCCCAGATTACATTATTATAAACACATTGTCAGCTATAAAATACAATTTACTTTGACCTTTTAATTTTTCGATAAATACAAATGGTCCCAAAATATAAATTCAAGTTATGAGCCTTGTCCAGGTAGGCCCTAATCCTCTTTTTGCGTAGATGCACTTGCAAGCAAGAGGCTTTCAGCTGTTGCCTGTCAGTGTCAAATTCATATGTTGAGGTTTATCGGTTGTTCAGTTTAAACATCAATTCACTCTAAATCACATTGTTTTGCAACAAACCCAAAATTTTTAAACAGTCCAATGAATGGAGTCAAACTGATGATATTATTTTCGTCAAGGTTATTTTTAGCAACAATCCTTCACAGGACTTATTGCTTTCTACTGATTTTGGACAAAATTATCAATCATGAAAGTATCTTCTTTACTCAAGAATCCCTTATTGCTCTTATTGGTTTTCCCTGTGAAAACATTATAGTCCTGAGACTTTCATTGCAATTTGGTTCAACACTCTAAAAAGAAACAAACAATGTCAATTGGTGTGTAGACACCTCTAAATTCTCACTAGTCACCACATAACTAATTGGTAGATAGTATGATACCTCAATGCCACAAGAAGGCCAGTGAAAGGAGAATGGAAGTGGCATTTATCTACATTACTACCAAAACACAGTCCTCTCTAGGCTACTTCGTGGATAGTAAGACACAATATTACATTGATGCTCAATGTGTAAGCTTATAGAATATCACTGCCAAACCACCTGGGCAAAGGCAGGATTTGTTCACATGAAAGCTGTAGAGTTATCACTGATGGCAATCTCTGAAAAACTTCTATGAACTCTTGATGAACATGTATACCTAAGCATACCTAGACATGTGAGTAAACTTTTAAATCTGTCTTGTTGTGTTTCCTTAACAGTAACACAATTTTGTTTGCATATTTCTTTTTTTATCTCCTTTCAGGTGATGACCCAGCTGCTCCTTTGTAACGGACCTCTTGGAGCAAATGTTTTGACATCAACATACTTTCATGATTTTGTTTGTTTTGTTTTTTTGGGGTTTTTTTCATTTTTAGTTTATAGAGCAAAATTCCTTTCCACAACCTCTTTATTTTGGTATCCTATGCATATTTAATCAAAGCATTCAACATTGAATTCATTGTATATCATAGTATTATGAAATGGCAGAGCCCTGTGTGATGTATAGGAGGAGGAGGGGGGAGATACCATTTCTGATCAAGACCAGGGATTTGTAATAATAAGACTCATAATTCCTGGTTGTATTTAAATATAAGAGTCATACACAAAACCAATATTTTCATCAACCTCTGTCCAAAGAATTCTTCATCAATAGTTCTGTCATGCATTCATGTGATATCCTACAGGTTGATAGTTTGTCTCAGTCAGGGTTAAATGGATTCTGATTTCCTCTTCTTTTTTTTGTTCCCAAGGTGTCATAATTTTTGGCTTTTTCTTCTTTTTTTTTTCATGTTTTAGTCTTCAATTTAGATCTAAAGAATTTTTTTTTTTTAAATCAGACAGATATCACAATGATCACATGAAGCTTAACAAACACTGAAATGGCCATGGGACTAACTGCTCGGGCTATCCTGTCAAAATCTTATACTGACATGGGGAAAGAAAGGGCTAATGATGTGTTTTGTTTTGTTTTTTCTTGATGTCATGGAGAATAAGTCACATATATACAAGGTGGCCCATAAGTCTCCCTACAAATCTTTCAACAGATCAGTTTTGTGTCCAAGTATTCACACTAAAAAGCATAACATACAATATTGAATATAAGTATCCCTTTTCAACTCCTTTGAGATGTAACCCTCAGTTATGCGTTTGTTGTTGATCCAACCTTGGCTTAAGAAAATGCCTCTAACAAAAAAAACAACAATGCAGTTTGTGGGCTCAGTTAATACATGTGAGTCACAACATCCAAATTGCCAGGGTACTATCAAAATCAAAAAGTTAACTTGTTTTGACTGCCAGAGAGACTTCAAAGAGGAAATTTTGTAAGTTGTTCACAGCAAATGATGCTGATTATTACCCCAATAGAATCTATACCATTGCCTACACCTTTCCAATGGGACTGGACTGTACGACCTGAAACTGACTGTGAGTGCTACATATTAGGTTTGTTATCAGCATGAGCAAAGTGGTTTTCTTTTCAGTAGTGATCTGTTGAAATTGAATTGAGACTTATGCACTGCACTGTAGATCAGCAAAATATAGGCCCCAAAATAATTTTTTATCTTCATAATTCTGATGTGCTATTTTATGATGCCTTATTTTGTTCATCTGTGATAACTGCATGGTTTAAAAGCTGTAATGATACAAACTACTGGGTTTGGGCAAAAGTTTAATGAAACGTAGTAGCCAGAGCCTCCATATTTTTTTCACTGATTGTTCAGGTTTCAGCAACAAGAGGTCCTACTTACCATCAAAATCTATTTTTTTTTTAAATGTCTTTAGGGTTTTTTTCTGTTTGATTTGGGGTTGTTTTTTAGTTGAAAAAAAGATTTTCTCCCCTTTTTTCATGGTAGTGCTGCTTGCATTTTTTTTCTTCCAAAATATTATTTCTTTGTCATTACCAACCCAGTTTTCCTTAAGTTTCTTTTGCCTATTTTTACCTTTAAAAAAGTTCTATTTTTTCCTTTGTAGCAACTTGTAAAAGTTGTATTGAAATGCCTTAATTAAAGTATAACCTTTGCATTCATAGGTTCAGACATTTATATTTCAAACGCATATCATGGTGCCTTGTAGTGAAGAAGTTTATATATACATATGTGGTGTGATCTTTTATTACCCAGGATTTTTGTTTGTTTTGAATGGCTAATCTTTCCGACTTACATTTTTTTTCTTCAATGGGAATACTGATTGTAAATTTTTAAAAAGTTATTTCTCAGTCAAGATGTATTTTCATTTCGCAAAGAACTTTTGTCATTGTTTTTATGGTTTTTGTTGTTATTGTTTTGTTTTTTTTTCGTTTTTTTTTTGACAGAATGAAATTCCTTTGACTCGTAAGTTGCAGAAAACAGATTTGTCTGTGCTTTCAACATTCACCATTTGAACACAGCCCAATATATCAAAGTCATCTTTTTCTTTTTGACAATTTCTTTGCATTTGATTGCAGGCACAAGCTGCTATCCATCCAATATCATTTTATCTATAACCTTCTCTATCACTCTCACTTTTATCTCTGGAAAGGGTTGGATTTTTTTTTTCAATTTCATTGAAAAAGAACTCTGTAAAAATCTATTTTCGATCTGAACGCAAAGAAAGTCATATAATGACATTGTCCACATAGCTGTGAATTTGTACACAACAGGAGTACTTCTCATATGTTTATTACTAAAGGAAGATGTGCATATGCTCATTTTATTGTATGTGTGATTCATGAAGTGTGAATGGTAAAGCTTATTATTTTGTTGATATATTTATGTCTGAATATTTTGTGAATGAATCAGTGAAATGATGAAATCACTGTTACTTTGTTTTCATGTGATTTCTTTGTATTATTTGTCAATGTCTTTGATTTTTTTTTTTTTTTTTTTCAGTACTTCAGTCTTTGTAGAAGAACATGGTTTTCCCGACAAACAGAATCTTTTCCATGTGAGTTTTCACTCTTGGAGTACACCCTAACACTGTTGACCAGGGGTCTGAGAATCATGGCCCATGAGCCCAATCCAGCCTACAACAGGAATATAGCTAGGCTTGTGAAATGAAGTTTGTGAAGTCAAAGTTTGTGGCAAACTCTTCAGATGGACAATTACATGCCAAGATAGTGATGTGAGGAAGCTCAAAGCTTACACCTTGATTAGAGTTTGAGATGTTTTTTTTTATTTGTTTGTTTGTTTGTTTTGTTTTGTTTTCTTTGTTTGTTTAGATGGGTTTGGTTTATTTTCTTTTTAGAGGGGTTTTGGTTGCGTTGTCAAAAAAGTCATTTTCATATCTCTAATTCAAATTGATTTTCAAGATTATCATTTTAGTTGATCTGTAGGCGCATGGTTTATAAAAAGCTGTCATTTTCGTTATGTTTGCATAGTTCATTGTTTTTAGTGTGATGTTCCTGTACATATGCCCAAGGCCTACATTCCTACATAATACTTCATTACTGTAAAGCCAGTCCCCAAAAGTTATTTGGCCTCCAAAGGGGACCGTATCAGGACCCCTTCCCTGGACTACTTACACTAAGAATTCTATTTTGAACAAACTTGACAGGTCAAAGCAGCCCTGCCACTCACAGTGCTTTGATCGGGATATTTCAATAAAAACGGATGAGTGCATGAACAGTAAAGCCACAATCCTCTCACTTAAATTTACACATTGTATTGTTATGTGATATGTGGAGGTCTGTGGCTTTATGTGTGGGGTGTGGTGTCTTTAATAAAAAATAGATAATGCTAATTGCCACTTTGTGATGTGCCATGAGCATTGAGTGGAATGTCTTTTCTTTCAACTCTTATTGCAAAGTGGTCAAGGTAAAGGAACAAGAATGACCTGCTACTGGACTTTGTCAGCAAAACTGATTGATATGATTGTTGGTTTGTAACATAATTTCATACCTTGTTGCATCATGTACAAGCAGTACATACAGTTTGACTGACATTCCTTGTTGTGTGATGTTACAATGTACAAGCAATACAAGGTTTGCTGATTGTCCTTTAGAAACAGGAGTAGGATTTTAGCTCTAGGGAAACATTTTCTTTGGCAGTGACCACTCTCACCAAAATTCAGACTCATTTTGTTGTGATTATTTTGGGTAGGGACGGACAAATTTACTTTGAAGCTTTCCTGTTCACAAGATCAAAGTAATTCTTATTGAAGGAGAGACCACAGACATGTTGTAACAACTCCACTCTTGTCAAGCTTGCATGGTAATTCCTTTCCTGTCCTAATAGAGTTCAGGGTTTTTCAATTTTTTATAATTGTCTTGCATTGCCTTCTGATTGGTTTTAACTCCGCTTTGCAACACAACCATTTAGCCCTTGATCTTGATTGCACAATCAGAGTAAAATGCCTTTTATTTTTCCCGTAAAGGAAATTTCACTCTTGGGTCAGTCCTTAGAGACGACTAATACAACCCAGGTGTCAACAGTAGAACAACCTTACAATATCCCTGGTGGTAGGAATCAAACCCAATTCCTTGGGCAGAAGAGTCTTAACACCTTACCGACTGATCTTTGTATGTGCCATGTGTTTGTGTATGTTTGTTTTAGGCATGTATCGGTCTGTAACCACATGGCAAATACTATAAAATGCTCTGTCGCTTTTTTTTCTTTTCATGTTTAGGGATAATTTTCATTGGGGTTTTATGTGGGATTTTCTTGTTGCTGTTGCTTTTTTCTTTCATTTACTCCAATTTGTATTGTTTCCTTTTGCTTGACATTAGCAAGCTCATCTTTTATGTCAGAAATTATCTCCTCATCTCAATTAAGAAACCTGAGTTGTTTTTTTATCCTGTCTTTGACTTGATCATTCCAGGTTTGCAATTTTTTTTTCAACAGTTTATCTATTTGTCTGATAAAGCTGTGAGAGTGTAATCATTTAGAATCACAACAGATCGCCTCATTTGAATAAATTTTGAATATTCATTTAACTATGAATTCTTTAGGAAACTATCTCTTGGTGCTGCAAATTTCTTTGGTTTCAAAATTTTTCAGTTTAAAGAAGACAAATTCCATCATTTAAGTATTGTTCTTTTTGTGAGTTGCTAGTGTTTTTGAGGATTGGGTTTAATTTTTCTCTATTTTCTCTACTCTTTTTTATTGGCTTCTTGAAAGCCAGTAACAAATGTTGGATTTATGCATAATTAAAGTTCATCAGAAAGTCATTTTTAATATTTTTGGTTTTGACACAGGCACAAGTGTCCCATGTACTTAAATCTCACTTCTTATTCAACTAAGCAGTGACTCTAGTGTCTCTACTAGTGTCTTCTATCTTCAGAGTCTTCTTCATCCTCCTCCTTCTCCTCCTCCTCCTCCTCCTCCTCCTCCTCCTCCACCACTACTTCCTCCCACCCTAACCACCTCCGTTTCCCCACTTCCCACCCCTCTGTCTCTTTTCACCGTTTTCTCAATATTGGTATCAGTAATTTATTATTCTGATGGCGTATTGAAATGATACCTACCATTATATTATGCTAATTGAAAATGCTTATTCTAAATCAACTGGTAAAGAAAGTTTTTCATCTAAAAGTTGACATTTGTTGATCTCAATCTCACTCGCAAGATATTTCAGATTATGAAATAAGACTTTCAAGGGACTCTGTTGTTTTTGTTGTTTTTTTTCTCAATAGATATTGTAAAAGGGATTATTGGCTTTTTGAGGTCTTTTTTTTTGTGATGAATATTTTTGTTTTAAAAGATTGTTTGAGTGAGGGATTGGTTTGTAGAAACAATGTAACAAAGAGATGTAATCACCCAATCTTATTGTGTATTGGTAGTATGTTTTTGATTGTCCTCTGTCTAATGCTTTACTGTTGTGATTACTGTTTACTCTGTGGGTTTTGCATCTTTTGGGCCGTATTATGTAAATCATGAGCAATCTGACCACAGAAAAATGATGAGCACAATGAATGGGAGGGAATAGGGAAGTAGTATGAGACAGGTTTTTGACAAACTGCCTTTATAAAGGAAAATGAATAGAGGCATGATCCTCATGTGTTGTGGTGCTCTAAAACCAACAATAAACAAACAAATAATTGAAATGGGCAGGAGTTTCCTGCATTTTTTGATTTCAAATTATCAAAGACTTTCCCATATGAGCAATATATGTTTTTTTTTCTGGAAAGAGTCATTCTTTTTCTGTAAGTCAACAGTCTCCATATCAGTCAGCAGTTGGAAATGTCTTTGATCTTAAAAGAACAGGCATTGGAGACTAAACTCTTCTTTATAATGTTTGTGATGTTATACTGTAGGTCTTGGGTGAAGAGTTCTAAACATTTTCAATATAAGAATGCTTTTTAGTATTGAAAGACAAGGTATTGCTAACACTAACAAAATAGAGGCTTTTGAAGAGACGCAATTTATGTGTCACTACATCCCATCAGATTTTATATATTTCCTTGGGTCTCTGTGCTCTGTTATTATTTTTCTTTGTTATTTTATCAAGGTTGTGCAACAATTTGATGTCCAATCCCTTACAGTCTACTCTCAATTTTTTTAATAATTTTAAAACGAGGGTGTGAGCAAAGGGGCCTATGTCATATTTGTTAGTATTCTGTGGAACAACATTTCACTGTGTGTTGTGCATGATAGACTCTTCTTAATCTACATTTCCATTAGCCTGTTCTTGGTTCTGCTTGGGTGCATAGACTGATATGTTTGCAGGCAGGAAGGCCACTCCCCCCCCCCCCCTTTTTTTTTGTTGCTGTGTGGTATAACAGATCAGGACCCAGTCATCTTATTGTACATTATAAGACATAAAGGCAGGGTCATTTACTATGAAAAGTTGATGGGTGTTTCTGGTTAAAGTGATCGGTAGAAATTCCTCGGTCTCCCTGGATTATGAAATTGATGATGCCCATATGTACCCTCTGTATATTTGCTTTGTATGCAATCATCGTTAGGTTCAAGAAAGCATCTGATAGTAATTAACATATTTAGGTATGTTGCCATGTCAGTTTTATTGTCTGATGGGTGCTGATCTGTCCAAGCATTTGAAAATGCAGATTTAAGTACACACAAAAAAAACAAAAAAAAATCCCCACAACCTAAAAAACCAATTTCAATCGAATCTTTATCATTTCCTCTTGCATGATAAGTATAAGATGGAGATCACTGCTGTTTCAAGTATAACTTTTTATCAGCAAATATTTCTACCAGTTGTGGCTACTAATCCCTCCCTTTCTATGAATGATGTAATATATCTTGTAAGGAGGTTGTTATGTGGTTGTTGTTTTTTTTAAAATTCTAATCTTAGCTATTTGAATGGTTTACATTTTAAAAAATTAGTCAGGATACTGTTGACCGGTTATTTCCTGTTTCATTTTGACTGGGTATTCGTTGTGTCCTTTTTAAAAAAAATCTACTGTACTGTGGATAATTGTGAGTTGTATATCGATATAATTTATATTATTTAATCAGGGTTGGAAGAAGGGGAGGCAATAGAGGCTGTCACCAAATTTTTTTTTTTTTCCTTCCTTTTATGGAATTGAATAGATCTTGTGGTCAAGCAGTAACTTTTTAGTTTATCTTGTATGCCTTTACTATCAAAGAAGAAAAAATATTTAATGCTTGACTTAAAAGCACTCTTAAGGTGACATGATGAGGGAACTGTATCAAATATCTCATGCAAGGAGTGAGGTGTCATGATTTACATCATGTTACCAAAATCAATGCTTTACTTCTGGAAATATTCTTGTGGGTTTTTATCCCAGGTCTGGTATCTTAAAACTGTTCAAATGTGTGGAACAGAATATTGAGATCAACTCTAACCCAGTGTAAGGCCTGAAAATGTTACTTAATAATAATGATAATACAGAACACCAATTTAATTTTTTTATCTCACTAATTTGATGTTACATTGTATCATGGTTACGTCAATTATGAAAAGGTTTATTTGCTAATTATGTGGGTCATTATTTATGAAATGTATTTAATATGAATGTCAAAGATAATATCTTTGTAACCTTGATCGCAAATGTTGCTGTTTATTTATATATCAATAATCACTGCTTTATTTTTCTTTTATTCATGCCAGTTTGTCATGAGTGCGTGGAATCAAATGATTTGTCAGATGAGTTTGTATGAGCGTGTATTGCATGTGTGCATGGCTTTGTGTGTGTTGTTATTTGTAAGTGTATGAATGTGGTTGTTTGTCATCATCAAAATATGGGCCACATAATGAATTCTACTTCCAATGCAGATGATCTATATTGAACAATAAAGATTGGGTGTTTTTCCTTGTATTAGTTTTTCTGCTTTTCTTTAAAACTTCGCACTTTGTTTGTTTTTTTTGTTTTTTTTTTTAATTATAACTAATTTTTCAATGAAGAATTTAAATATTCTCTTTAAAAAAATGAAACCTCAAATCAATGGAATTCAATAATTTTATTAGCGGTTGGTAAGTGTCCCAGATGGGCCCGTCTACTTCTTTTTTTTTGACACTGAAGCTGTCATCTTACTTGTTCCCCTTTTCTTTGTGTCCTGGTGTTGTTATTTTGTTTGGTTTTCAGTGGTCATCTCCTATTTCAAGCCCTTTGGTGCATAACCCCAGGGTCGCAAGTGAGACATACTGAGTACACTTGTTTACACATAAGGGGTGTAAAGATCCGGTCTTCTTGCTGTCACTATTATGGGTGATGGACATTCATTGTCATCTTTGTTAGGGTAGAGGAGATTGTTCGTCATTGTATATCATCTCTCTGTAGTGTTGGTATGTGTTCTGAGCGATATTTATTTTTTAGTGTAAGTAAATCATCTCTTTTTTGTTGGTGGTTTGACCTGTTACCTCGTTTACCTGGTTCTATCACCTTACTTTCATTTCCCCTGCGCTCCTCTATGACCCCCGTGTGTTGTAGGCCCCAAAACCACCAATTAACAAACAAATTTGTCTATTATATTCTGAGTGTTTTAAAAGGAATAGGCAAAACTATCGCTCATATTTTAAAAACAAAAAAATGATAGAAAAATCTAGTTGGAACAATATTCTTTTCACAAATATTTTAAACGCGCACACTGAAGTCAAAATGCCGTAGCGGACATTATCAACCAGAGTTTAAGAGAAAATTTTATCAATACTTCTCTTTGATCTGGTTTCAGTATCACCTTGAGATTTCCTGGTGCGTTTCTTGTAAACTGCGTGTGGTTTGCGGTTGTCCTTTTACGGGGATCCCTGGTGTGTACTTCTACTTCTGATTCTTATCTTTTACACTGAAGCTATTACTATTTCCCCTTTTCTGTGATGTCCTGTTTTTGTTGTCTTGTTTGCAACTCAGTGGTCTTCCCTTATTTCATGCCTTGTGGTACATGGATGCAGGGTCACAAGTTAAACGTACTGAGTACTTTTGTAGATCCCAAGTCTTCCTGGACCATTATGTTGATGTGGGTAATGACCATTGCTTGTTTTTGTCAGGAGAGATTATATTTTTTTGTCATTGTAAATCATCTCTCTGTGGTGTCGATCTGTGTTTTGAGAGATATGTATTTTTTAGTGTAAACCATCTCTCTGCTGTTTGGTTTTAGCTGTTCTCTCTTTTAACTAATTCTATCATCTTAATTTCCTCTGGGCTCCTCTTTAACCATTGTGTGTTGTGAGGCCCTTGAACCACCAATGACCAAACAAAACAAAGGGGTTTTTAAGATCCCGAGTCTTTCTGGAGCATAATGTTATGGGTGATGACCATTGCTTATTTTTGTATGGAGATTTATTTTTGTCATTATGAATCGCTTCTCAGCGGTGTCGATATGTGTTTTGAGAGATTATATTTATTTTTTTAGTGTAAATCATTTCTCTACTGTTTATGTTTTTATCTGTTCCCTCTCTGAAAACAAACAAACAAATTCTTGTAACTTACCAAAATCAAGTTTTTGATTCGGAAAGTTGACACTTTAGTCTTAAGGAATCCCGTTCCAAATTTCAAATCAACCCATAAGGTTGAAACATTTAAAATAGCCCCTTCAAAACATTAAATTGAAATGTTGAGAAAATCACGCCGATCAAACCTTACATGTTTGTTTTGTTTGTTGTTGTTTTTTTTGTTTTTGTTTTTTTGTTTGTTTTTTTACGGCTGTAAAGGACGTCGCAAAATTCCCCACAAAACACCATAGCTGTCCCACAATAGTTCTGTCCGCTTTCAGCTTGGTGCTGGTTTTCCCCTACATGTATTTTTATTGTTTTGTTTTGTTATCCTTATCGCCTTATCCCTTCATACCGCCTTAGCAGTGTCGGCACCCAGCTCAAAGGAGCTGGGAGAAACTCTGGATCACAATAAATTATGAAGACAGGCAGATGATCAGTCCATCGTGCGTAATCTTGTGTGGCAAAATGAGCAATATGTAATAAGGGATATTGGTCCATCTTAAGCCAAACAATAGTTGATGTTGCCTTTGGTAGTATCTGCTCATTAAGAAAGACCAATGAGCCGATTTACCACAGGGCGAAAATGTATTTTTATAAAAAGGGGTGGGGGGGGGGGGGGGGGGGTATGTGTTCGTCTTATTGTTGTTTAAGTTAGGGCGAATATGGAAGTATTATCGAATTGTAAAGAATTGATTTAAATCATAAGCAGCAATGGTGGCCTCAAATCTAGTATTATTTCATGTCTCAAGTATTTTCGTTACTTAAACCACTTGAAAAAGTATATGAAGGACCTGAGGTTGCCCCCCCTTTACAAAAATAGTTGCCGAGGATTTCCGAGCAAAAGCCTATTGTACCTTATCGACGTAACCTAGAAACATGTTTTTAGTCACATAGCACCATATAATATTCATAATGTAAAGATCTGCATTAAGGTTGTGAAAAAAAAAAATCACGATGCGATTCTGGAAACTTCAAGTGACCTGGTGAATGAAAGGGGGCGTGCAGCTGTCACAGGCACTCAAGCCCGACCGTTCTGTTCACTATTGTCTGGATAATGTTTTCTCTATAATCTTTGGGCTCGACAATCTCTGAATAAAAGACCGGTGCGTGTTTCTGCTTTTTTTTCAATAAAGTATGTTATAGCCTCAGAGAGAGAGAGAGAGAGCCAACGATCTTGATCTCGGTCTTGATATTTTAATTTGCCAAAGGCACTCCTGCCCGTTGATGCAGATGTTGATACATTATACTCTACGATTCACACTTGGAAGCACACGTTCCACTATTCATTCAGCACGTACACAAAACAAAGATACTGGTGTCTAATGCGTTAATCTTAAATTGCGTTCTGGAGCTGATAATGTGATAAAAGTGTCAAGAATAGGTGTTTTTTATGTTTGTTTTCCTCATCAATTATTTCTATATGAAGTTTGTTCCAGTATAACTTTTTTTAAGAAATAGAAAGCACCAAATTAATCGAAAACTGCAGTTGACTCGAAAACCAAGATTACGCAATTTTGCTCTCAAATTTCAGAACTTCATCGTTCAATGTGATCGTGCCAATATCTGGTGTGATCCCCGTTCGACTTGACACAGTCATGAATATATTATTATATCCAAATTTACTGGAAAGGCTTGTGAATGTTTCTTTGAGGTTTAGCCTTGCATTTTCCACTAGGGACCTTCCTCGATCATGCAGGTTGGCGATGTCAATTCGTCTATAAAATCGTCCTCCCCACAAATCCCCACCTGTTATGGATGCATACCAACTTTTCTATTGCTCACAACTTGACTTCTTTCAGCTGTTGTCAAATTGAGCCAGATGAAAGTTGGTAGGTATGGACAGATTTAAAAAAAAATATAATTAAAGAACTATAAATACACATTTGATCACATCTCATTTTCACAGTTACAAACGCTATTAAAGATCAAATTTGTATTTTCCCTGCCATTTCAAGAAAACAAAGCAAATGGTTAAAGGTTGTCAAATGCATCAGTTCAAGTTTTTAGACGCACTTTTGTCCAATTTTGTAATCCACTATTTTGACCTGTTTTGTTTGAAGCCTTGTACGGATATATTTGACAACCGTTAACCATTTTGAAGTACTCCAAAGGAAAACCATATTGATAGTTATACCAAATGATGCAGAAATGAATTCTCCTTACGCACGTCAATTTTTGATGTTCACATTTACTTCAACCTTGTAAAATGGTCCCAAAAAAGCGGTGCGTTATTTCTGTCCGCATTTATTGTTAGAATTATGATCTTGAAGCCCATTATGGCATTTGCAAATATTCACAAACAGTCTCAGTAAATACAACATCAACAAAGTCGCATTTGGTAAAACCTTTACACACGGCAGCACCTTTTGGCAGTATAGAGTGCGATATTATTATAGAACTAAGAAGTCGCGCCATTAGGGCGCGGGAACGGGGAAAGAAGGCACCCGTGGATCTTACTGAAGATCCAGGGTTAGAAGTAGAAAAATAATGATATTCTTTAGATGTATATATATAGGGTAAAGGAACCAATTCCAAGGGTAATGCACAAAGCTATCTAAATTACTCTGTTTACATGAAGTAGATACCGAACTATGAATGATTGAATGCATGAGGACAACAATGCGCATTATAAAAACGAATTGCATGGAAGAAAATTGTTAAACTAGAATGATAGATTTTAATTTACTCATGAAATAACCCTGGCGGCACGGGCATTTTGGCCTGTGACGAAAAAACAAATAAACAAAACACAAAACCCCAACAAACTCAAGGAAACAAACAAAAAATAATATAATTATGGCCTGTGGTATTTATTGGTGACACACATCGTTTTAATGAGCTCTCATATCTGTGACTGCCGCTGTAGGCGCGGTTATAAATCCATCACATCTTCTTTCACCAAATCACTCGGCACCCTAAGTTTCAAGATTTACAATCTTCTATATTATTTATACATCTGTACACAGACACGGCCTACCCTTGGAACTATTCTTACCCACAATGAGCCGAGGGAATTATTTCAACTATGTGCTGAAAAAAAAAATTCGGCGGCTTCATGAATGCGCCCCATACTCGTGTTTCTTTCAAATTAAATTTGTTCTTCTCCTCTACAATCTACCAACAACAGTAAATGCACAGAGCAACAACTGCAGGCAACTCACACTAGGAGCAATTTTTTTTTCTCCGGACAACGAATTTGCTTGTCTTGTTTTATGACGACCAGACACTAACGAGTGCATATGCGTGGGGTGAAACTTTTGGTGAATATTCCTTTGTATGAGAAGATTGTTATTGTCAGAAGAATTAACAAGCTGTTAACAGCCTGATCGTTGTCTTCGGTATTATTTTGAGTTTAGAGCACGCTTATGACTTGGCATGTTTATATTTAGTCATTTAGTAACTTTTATTGTTCTAATCTCAAATCTATTATTCATCCAAGGTTCTGACAGCTTTTTATAACTATCAGCTATTTTTCTACGCTTGTTTGACGTGTTCCCTCTTTGAACCATTTCTTTTAACTTCAGAAACTTAGCCTACTTTTCGATGGGGCCACCATACTATTCGTGTGTCGTGACCACAGACATAGATATTATTATTTTCTACTTCCGTGGTCGTGACGCCCTAAAACTACCAAATGAAGAAAAGAGGAGCAGGCACTGGTAATAGATGAAAAATGAATAGCGAATAGTATAGACACAGTGCCGAGGT
>JBCIKM010514738.1:0-19318 GCA_039654465.1 Melibe viridis | reverse complement strand
AGCCATAGAGAAAGGTAAATAAATACAGAAAAATACAGAAAAATAAATTGTCTCAAAAAATCAACCTCCACGGCCGGTAAGCACCTTACGAGGAGTTATTAAATAAATCCTGACTGATATAAATGAATCATTTGGAATGCACCGTGCTGTTCTTTATATCAGTATTGTAGTGTAATTCACTCTTGTATTTGTGTTAATGTGTTGACAAAATTGCAGAAGGATAGATAGCAGCATTTGCTCACCTTATTAAATTTGTGTGTGTAATTGACAGGGACCAATAGCTGCCCGAATGATCAAAGAAGGAAAAGAGGATGGGACTTGGGTCCTGCTACAGAACTGCCATCTGGCCGTGTCCTGGATGAACGCTCTGGAAAAAATCTGTGAGGAGTTGACCTCTGAATCCCTGGATCCTCGTTTCCGCCTATGGCTGACCAGTTATCCCTCTCCCAAGGTGAGGCCTGGCTGCATCAGAATTTATTAGTTGTGTGGGGACTGCTTAGAAAATGGACAGAAATGGGCCTTGAAATAAGATGGCCAGATTGTTGTCCTTTTAACATCTGTCAGGCAAGACTAACGGACAATTGACAACAAGATTTAAAAATGGAAATGAGCTTGATTTGTCACATATTACTATTTCCAAATTGCATAATCCAGGGTCATTAGACAGGGACTGTACTGTGAATACTCAAGGAGAGAGCTAAACACACCTTGGGAAAAAATTCCAATGCAGAGGTGATAGATAGATAGCGCTTTTATAGCACTTAACCCCATTAGAACAATCAGCTTTAAGCACTGACAATTTCAATGGTCGGTTGGTGATTTTTCCATTGTACACCTTGCAAAGCTGCTAGTAGGTGAACCATTTTGTAGGAATTAATCTTTAAATTTTCCCAGACAGTGACCTTGTGGCCTACTCTCTTTGATTTCCAACTGTCAAGGGTTCTTTAACATGCACATGGGAACTTCAAGTTGTTGTCCATCTCTGATCAGACTAGATGCTCAAGGTGAAGGCTACTGGAATGTTTGGGGCTTAGCTGAGGAAAATCTTATTTTCTCAATTGACTTTGGTATAATAACACTGAGAATAATGATGTTAAAAAAGTGCAGTAGGGACCTGATATCTCAGCTGGTACAGGAGCTGACTATTCCTCAGTGCAAAATGGGCGCACAGGTTTTAATCCAGGTACAGCCGTTCAAGCCTCCTCCTACCTTCCCCTGTCCACCAATCAGTAAGCGCCTAGCTTTATCTGTCAGACTAAAAAAAAAAAACGGCAACATGTTGAGCAATTGTGATGCAAAATTTTATATGGGTTGCAGACTAAGGCCTTGCGTCAATTCAAAGCCTGCTCTCAACCCTCATTCGGTTGCGGAATGAGGTTTAATTCCTTTTCAGGAAATCCAAGAGATACCCGGACAACACAAAAGTGACCAACTCAACAAATCAAGTGAGGTTTGGAGATAAAAAGGTTTATATAACACATATATCTCTTCACTAATAGGACATGTAAAACATATAAAACAATGCAATCAAATAAATCCTGATAAGAATAAACAAGATGGTGCAAAATAACAGGAAATAGTATAGAGTATGGGCAGAGGGGAGAGGAGGGGACTAGCAATACAAGTACAATTAAATTGTATCTCACCCACTCTCGATTAGGCTTGGCGGTTGTAACCTTGACTCCTTCTTCCACTCTTCAACCACTCACTTGCATTAATAACTAATTCACACAATAACATTAAATTATTGAAATAACACCACTGCCTACATCGTATCTGTAAACTTCACAGGGCTAGAGCCTAATTTACAGTTTCTGAGTCACCACAAGTTCAATTATACTGTCCATCAATAATTGTCCATTCGTCATCACAGACAGTACTTCTTCAATTTTTGTTCTGTTGATTCGTCTATTCAATAAATTTCAAATGTTTGTTTTGTCTTTCAAAATCAGGCATAAGCCCTAAGCCACTTTCAGGAAAGAAAATGATAATGATTTAAAAACATTGACTATTTGGCTAATTAAATAAATTTTATATTTACATTGAACTCATAGTTTTAATAAGAAAACAGAAAAATTGCTGGGAACATTTTAGGTAATAAGTATTCATTATGTCTTTAGAGTAAATGGGATTTGAACTTCCCATAATTATAGCATAGGAGACATTAAATCAAATAGTTATTTAAATTAACAATTAACAGTGGTGACCATTATTACTTATTCTGAAAAAGCAAAATTTTATTATTCTATCATCATTAATACTACACTACAACTAACACAATTCTCGCCAGGGCCAATAGTTAAAACAGATCTCAAGGATCTCAGACTGCACACTGGTCTACAACAAAACTGGATAATATTAACTCAAAACTAACTCTGTCCAACTCCTTGTGTGTGTTGACAGGTAACTTAAAATTTATAACTTTAAAACGCAAGAATCAGACCACTAAAACAACGGAGGGTCGATGCATTTCTGTAGCCCAATGAATCCACCAAGAGAATGACCCTCTTACTAGGAGGGTCCGCTTCTGACTGACTATGCATGAAAAAAACAAACACAATATATACTTGAAAAATTCCTACATCCTCAACCAGCCACTCTGATTGGCCTTAATCACTAGAACCAATAGTACAATGTTCTAGATTATAGAATTCAATACATTAAATTAAAATTCAAAATACCTAAAGCCTGACGCTACCAACGTCATGCCATGCCAAAGCACGATCACCAAAATGAAATAAGAACATTACAATTATTTATTCGACCACCCAAGACAACTGTCATTGAGAGCACCCACTTCTTGTTAGTGGTGAGCGAATCGAGGCTTAACAAGACTGTCCACGCCCTGCTGAAAGACAGTGATCTGTGGTTACCAATAGATCGATCCGTGAGATATGGGATGACCCTAACAGGACTGCCTAAGTATCGCGACAACCAGGCTTGTCTTCGAGCGCACCTTCGACACGCTGGGGATTTGCTCAATACAAATCCTGACATCACGGACAACAATGAAAAGGAAGATCAACAACAACAGGGTAGCATGAAGGCGGATCATGGCTAACAATAATGGCCTTGTGATGCAAGCCCCACAATAAAATGAAAAGGAAAAGTTGACTCAGTAGACAATAGACAAGAAAATAGTCCCAAGTGATGAGGTAGTAAAAGGGACAATGGCAATCATTTTGTCACAAATTGCAACCTTTACTGTTTGTCTGACACAGCACAGGACTGTGTGCTCCTGTTCCACTATGCTCAGCATTGAACACATGACAGACTTTTTGAAAACAACAACTAGGAAAACATCCAAAAATGCAGCTTTGGAAAGAATTGTGATTTATAAGTTAGGCATGCAATAAATGGTTTTTAAGGTAGTTACCAAAAATTACACAATGACAACAAAATCTACTAAGAAAACAAAACAAAAAACCACACATCTACTTGCAGCTTCCCCTTTTTTGAATAGTCCACAAATTCCACATAATTAAGAATAATCTTTTTTTGGATTCCCAACATTCAATTTGTTTCAATATTGACTTTTGACTTGATGAATGCCTGTTATATCTGCAGGCAAGAAAGACCCAAAATTGTGCTCAAGCTGCACCCACCAAAAGCACTTTGGGGATTCCTTCTATAGCTTGTAATGGTGACTTGGAAAAATGGATGACAATTCGTGTTTTAAATACTTTCAACAGCTCCATTTAATGAAATTATAGAAGGTATAAACTACAAAAGCACGCTTTTACAGTGACATCCGATGTGTATGCCAAATCTTAACATTTTAGGTATCTTAACCATGAAGCTTGTGCATTTCATCCCATCTTCTTTTTTTTTTATAATAGATACCAATAATAAAAACATGTGTTGTTCTGAAAGTTCAAGGCAGTTTGTCTTCTCTGTGAAAAGAAAATCCATTTCTACCATTGAATGTTTCTACCAGTTTCCAGTGTCAGTACTACAGAATGGAGTCAAGATGACCAATGAGCCGCCCACAGGTTTAAGAGCCAATTTACTGCAGAGCTACCTGAACGATCCAATCTGTGATGAGGTCTTCTACACAGGCTGCCTAGCATATGCCAGTGGGCCAGAAAAGGACAAATACGAGATGAAAGACCAAGTAACTATGTAGAATAATGAAAGCAATTCTTTTTTCATAATGTGTCGTGTTCGAATTATAATAATGATGATAATCAGCAAAAGGAACCAAGCAATGGGATTTCTTCACCCTTGATTTATTTTAGAGCTAAGGGAATTTCCAAAAGATTGGAATGTCATTCACTAGTATCTGAGTGTTCAATTTAGTAAACAAAGCAGCTGAAAATGGTGTTCTTGGTCAATCGAAATCAGTAGTCAGTTAATGAACTGAACTAGGCATCAAATAACTTCCAAATATACCAACTTAGCATAAATTTTGTAGCCTGATAGTTTTAGAGATGACAGATTAATTATTTTTGACGATAGAAATCCCAAAATTGGCCAATGACTAAAATATCCTGTATCTCGACAAAGTGATTTGCATTGAGACCGTGGTTTTCCCTGGCTGCCACACATTTACTATAACTATAACTATTTACTCATACACAATAATGTGAGCACATATCTATACTATTTATGTATTTAACCTTTTGAACTGATTTATTGTTTATTTATTCATTCCTTTTTTTTAAAAATCAATTATGTTTATATTATGCTTACTTATTTATGTATAGAATCAAAATTTATAATAATGTCCAATTGTACTTTATATCATTGTCATTAGACACGTTTGCAGAGAAATTTCAATCATTGGATTAATAAAGAATTATTATTATTCCACTGGCCTGTGTTTAATTTTTTTTTTCAAAGGTCGGAGGTTTTTCTACTGATTTATAGGTATTTTGGTGCTCTGAATCCAAAAATGCCATCAATTTTCTTGGCTCAGGTCTTTGAGATATTAGAAATTTGACTTTTGGGCATGTAGCCTCCTCTTCTTTAAGGGGGGAGGGGGTCATAAAAATGACACTATAGCAACCTGAAACTGAAATGTTATGATTATGGGTTATGAGCTGATGATCAACATTTTGTCAGACAAGAATGGCCACCAAAACAACATTTGAAACCTGGTTCATACAATTTTCAGGCTCGTTCTCTTGTTGAACCAAACAAGATTTTACTCCCACCTTTACATATCAAACTGGGACTGATGAACAGCTTTGTGTTGGCAATGGACAAGGACGGCATGGGGTTTACTTTTCTTTGACAGAAGTATCCTGGGATCAGTCTGGAAAAGCTTAAGGCTGGTATTTTTTATGGACCTCAGATAAGGGAACCTATTAAGGACTCAATGTTTGACGATGCACTGAATGCAGCGGTCATTTAAGTTAGTGATAACAAACTTTCTAGGAAATAACTGAAGTGCAGAATACGAGAAAGAAGTCAATGAGGTCTTCAAGAGTTATCAAACATTAGGGGCTTGCCTGTCAGTCAAAATGCACTTTCTGCGGTCCCACTTAGACCATTTCCCTCAGAACTGTGGTGACTTCAGTGAGGAATAGGGACAACGTTTCCACCAGGATATTTTTGTTGTGCAAGAAAGTTACTTAGGCCGGTGGGATGTGAAATTTCTTGCGGACTGCTGTTGGTGTTTGAAACAAAACGTGATAGCTGCCCAGCACAGGAGAAAATCACTGAAAAGGCCCTTTCATACATGATAAGATTTTCTGTAATGTATCTTCTTTATTTCTGAACTATGTGAGAAAAAATTATTTCTCTTGTCAATAATTTTTTTCACAAAATTAAAGGGAATAAATGGTGTTTTTAGTGAATTTTTTACCACCTTGAATCTCAAAAACGTGACCTGATTGAACAAAAGGAGTATGATTTTTGTATTCTGCATAGCAATTTACCCTAGAATCAGTTATCAGAACTTTGAAACTTTGCAGGCCAGTGTTATCATTTACTATTATTATTATTATAATTATTATCATTATGATAATTATTATTATAATTATTATCATTATGATAATTATTATAACAATTATTATTAGGTATTATTAGTAGTATCAGTGACAAAGGGTTGTGCATAGCAGCTAAAGTTTATGTGGAAACGTAACAAGGGTTGAAGATAAAGAAAGAGAGATTTTTAACTTCTAAACTCTGTTTTTGTCTCACTCCTCAGATTTTCACCAAGCTGTTATTTGGCCTGTGTTTTTTCCATGCTCTGATTCAAGAACGCCGCAAATTTGGAGCTCAGGGGTGGAACATTGCGTACGGCTTTAATGAGTCTGACCTCAGTATATCCATTCGACAACTCCAGGTGGGTCAATACATATAAATGTGTCAGAACTCAAACATTTGTCCCTAGCCGATCTAGATTATTCAAATTCTCACTCTCCAAGTTTGGTGACATTCATGTGCTAAATTCTTCCAAATATTTCATGATTTGTTACCACAGATGGAGAGCCATGCATTTAAAAAATCTATAGAAAGTTTAAAAAGTGAGGAAATTTTTTTTATTGTCTAAGTGAGTTTGTTGTCTTTTAATCGCAATAAAAAAAAAAGATTATATATGTTGATAGAAATTAATTTTCAGTAAGGGAAAGTATGACAGTAATGTTGCTGCACTCAAGTGTACAGTCTACACAAAGCTTATTGCCTCATACAAAGGCTCTCTACCCCGTGGAGATCCAGGGAATATAATACGTCCCCTGCGTGCCGGCAGGAGGTGAAAGCCCCCCAACGGCAGCGGGTAGTTGGTGGGAGTCCCTGGTGGGCTCTTCTACTTCTGTTTCTTTTCTTTTGCACTGAAGCTATCGTCTTACTTTTTTCCCCCTTTCTGTGATGTCCTGTTTTTGTCTTATTTGCAACTCAATGGTCACCCCTTATTTCATGCCTTTTGGTACGTGACTGCAGGGTCACAAGTTAAACGTACTGAGAACTTTAGTACACAAAGGGGATTTAAAGATCTTGGGTCTTATTGTTCCATAATGTTATATGTGATGGCCATTGCTTATTTTTGTGAGGATGGATGATATTTTTTGTCAATGTAAATCATCTCTCGGTGGTGTCAATATGTGTTTTGAGAGATATTTATTTTTTAGTGTAAATCATCTCTCTGCTGTTTGTGGTTTGATCTGTTTCCTCTTTTAACGAATTCTTTCATCTTTCTTTCCTCTGGGCTCCTCTATGACCTTTGTGTGTTGTGGGGCCCTAAAACCTCCAATAAACAAACAAAAAAACAAATGCTCTCTTGTCTCATTAAAATCAGGAGACCACAAACCAATGGCAGCTTGTAGCATGCAAGAGTAGATAGACCTTTTGTATTATTCAACTTTGGGATTTGCCGTGTGGTAAATCGGCTCATTGGTCTTCCTCAATGAGCAGATATCACCAAGGCAAAAGCAGCTATTGTTTGGCTTGTTTTGTTTTGTTATATTTTTATCCCTTCATACCACCTAAGCAGTGTTGGGACCCAGCTCCAAGGAGCCGGGAACAACTCTGGGTCATAAGAAATGAAGACAGGCAGAGAATCAGTCAACTATACCTAATCTTGCATGGCATAATGAGAAATACAAGGGGTATTACTCGATCTTAAGCCCCAAACAATAGTTGCTCTTGCATTGGTGGGATCTGCTCATTGATAAAGACCAATGAGCCTATTTACCACAGGACATAATGTTTGGCTTAAGATTGAGTAATATCCATAATATGTATTGCTCACAATGCTATGCAAGACAAGACACCGTAGACTGATCATCTGCCTGCCTTCATTTCCTGTGATCCAGAGTTTTTTCCAGCTCCTTGGAGATAGGTCCCGACACTGCTAAGGTGGTATGAAGGGATATGGATAACAAAACAAAACAAAACTTTGGCATAGCATACAGAAGAAATAGACCGTTTGTATTATTTTAAACTTTTTGATAGCAAGTAAGAATAGCTACCTTTTGTTTTCTTCAACTTTGGGATAGCATGTAAGAGTAAATACTGTTTGTATTCTTCAACTTTAGGATAGCTTTTCTCTCTTACTTTGTGCAATGGTGGCTCAAGATTCATTCAGGCTTGAAAAATGTTTCCAATTTCTATCAACTGACCAGATCATCTACATGTGTTAAGGAGGAGGGGGATTCTTTCTTAGAAATAAGGCTGATGACCTTTGTTGGATTAACAGTATCCTCCCTCACTATGTCTTTCATTATATTATATAACCAATGTTTGTCTTTTCCATTAATATTCATTGGACATATTTCAAAAATTAACCTAGATGTTCATCTTGGAGTATGAAGAGATTCCCTATGCAGCTGTGTCCTACATGGCTGGAGAATGTAACTATGGTGGACGAGTGACAGACGATTGGGATCGGCGCTGTCTGATGACAATATTGAAAGACTTCTACTGTGACAAACTGGTCAACCAGCCAGATTACGTATTCAGCCCAAGCAAAATGTACCACCTGCCTCCTAAGATGGATTATGAAAACTGTATCAAGTTCATTAAGGTATCATGGTAACTCTTGCAAGGCAAGGACTATTTTAATGTATCATTAAATGGAAGTTCAAATTTCAATTTTCCAACTGATTTTGGATTGATTCGCTTTGTGCTCTGAAAGTAAATCATTCATAAATTTCAAGGATAACTATTTATTAGGTGTACTATGACTTTTAAAAAGAATATGAGTGAAGGATAATTTCTTTTGTAGCAGTTTAACTTTTTATAATTAGAATAGTTGCGATTAATAATCTTCCCCCATCTCAAAAATTGTTTAATGAACACTCAATTTTTACTCTCAAATTTCATCTTTATGCTGGGATGCCACATCTCTGATTGTTCCATTTTTTTTTTACTAGTTATTTGTTTTCCGTTTTGCATTCCTTTTTTTGTGTGTGTGTTTTTTGTTTTTTCTTCTTGTATATTTTTGATATTACGGGATTAATTCTTTTTTTTTAGGCTAGTCTTGCCATTAGACAAGGCAGATGAATGAGATACAGTGTAATGCTTCTAAAACATCTGGAAGGCATGGACTTCAACCTTGTGATGAATTAACTAAGGATCCATTTTATTTTTTCCTTTCTTAGTTAAGTTGTTTTCTATCCAAGCCTTAAATTTTAATTTCTTTGTGTGCAGCAACTTCCAGCAGTGCAGTACCCAGAGGTGTTTGGCATGCATGAGAATGTCGACATCTCACGGGAGCTGAATGAGACCAAGTTGCTGTTTAATTCAGTCCTCCTCACGGAAGGCAGGGGAGGAGGAGGAGGAAGTCAATCAGACTCCGCCATATCTGAAATTGCCTCCGATATCTTGGGAAAGGTGATGAATATGTTTTATTTTCACAGCAGGTTGAATATGATAAGTGTTCTTGATTTTCTACCTAGAATGTTGTAACAATGAGTTATGACTATGTAACAACAAACAGTCGAACTCAGTTATAGTGAGAGTCTCCGTTCCAGATCACATATCTCATTATTCACAAGTTTTTGCTATTCCTGAATATCAAGGTATTTAAACAAATCTAGAAGTAGAAACGGGTGTTGTGCTGGAAATTACATTCAAGCTAAACAGAAAGAAAAGTTCCAACAATAGACCAGAAGAGAGAGTAAAAATATGAATAAGAAGGTAATCTATTATAAATTTTCCAACTGTCCGTCTGTCTGTCTGTGTGTTACCGAACTCCTCCGCCCAGAGACAACCAATTTTGACAATTAAGATGTCAAATCAAAGCTCTTACTCTGAGGAATGTCTATGGGTATTGTCAACTTAATTACGACAAGGATAACTTCACAAATCAATATTTTCCATTTTGGTAGGGACAAAGGGAGACATTACCTCGCAGCCATTTAAAGTCACCGCGAGACGTGACTCACGCGCACATGAAAGAGAGAGTGAGACAACTTAAGGGAGGGGGGAAGGGAAAATCAAGCGGTTGGTAGTGAACCTATTGTCTTTTATCTTGGGTAGTGAGTTGTAGAAACGGGTTTACTTGCCACCATTTCTGAATCGCGATGCCTCGCTTGCACCTGTTTGGCGACAGGCATTAGGAGCTTTGGTTTGCGTTGTCACGTTCGAGGCGAGCGTTGGAACTGCTTTTTTACCTGGACGGAAAAAGACATAGAATTTACCTAGCAGCCATTTAAATTCACCGCGAGACGTGCTTCACACGCACACTAAGAGGGGAGATCAAGCGGTTGGTAGTGAACCTATTGTCTTTTATCTTGGGTAATGAGTTGTAGTAACGGGTACTTCTTTTCCATTTTAGTATGGCAAAGAGACAATTAATTGGTTTACTTGCCGCCATTTGTGAATTGCTACGCCTTGCTTGCACCTATATTGGCGACAGGCATTAGGAGCTTTCGTTTGCGTTGTCACGATCATGTTGAGTGGTAGGACTGTGCTTTCTTACCCGGACGGGGAGGGGGAGACAGGGTGGGTAATAATTGAGGAGAGCGCTCCGGAGGACATGTGCAATATTATTACTGAACGGATGGTGATGGATAGAAGACTTTTGGATTTTCTCTGATGACCAATCTTTGCAAATAAGGTCTCATATCAAAACTCTCACTTTGAGGAATGTCTTTTGAGAATTTCATGAAGGATAACTTTACAAATATATTTTCCCACATTAGTAACATAGTAGAGGCAAAATGAATAAGACGTCGTGTGACAAGAGGCTTTTGGCGACTTGGATGAAGGCAGGGAGGAGGGGGGGTGATTTAGAGAAAATGCAACATGAGGGAAAATCAAAACATAGTTTGGAGTTAAGCAGCAGAGGCTGCTACCGGTTTCTTGTGAAAATAAAACACCACAACAAAATGTGAGAGATGGGTTCAAAACTGGCTATGAATAAGCTAGGAAACAAGGCTATCTCTAACACCACGACAATGTTCCCACAGCTTTACCTTCAAACAGATATTCCATGACCATAGATGTTATTGAAGAGAAAATATTTGATAATTGACACCACTATATAATAATCATCCCTGTAGTATATGTACCTAATGTTCTTAGTTACCTGTTATATTGCCTGTTACTTTCCATGACTACCTGTTTTCTTGGCTATCTTTAGCTACCTGCTCTCTCTGTGTTTCAATAGTACATAATTTGTTGTTGGGGGTATTTCGCGCTCTAAGCTATGTGTTGGAACTTAAAGATGTGGAAAGGGCATGGGTTCGATTCCTATCGGGGCCAAAGAATTCTATGAACGCTGTAGAGTTTCTATATTCATCAAGACACCCACACACACACACACGGAAGTGCAGTGTCTACATTGTCAAGTCTCATTCCTTCCTTGCTTTCCCTTAATGCTTTGTTACGTTGCCAACTTTAATCACACCAATGCACAGTGACAGGAAGCATTTCTTTATTCAGTTCAGTCATTTGTAGAACAAGGATAGGAATCGTATGGTTCCATTGAATGAGTATACATCACTGAAAAAATTTCTGACTTTTCATGACTTCCTAATTTTGAAGTTTTATTATTTCAGTAATAAAATATAGAGCTTAAAGAGGGAAAAAAATCAGGGATTTTTGTATCTCTCATTATTCCTGAGTTCTCGTTATTCCCGTTAATGATGTTCCTCTATACATTGCAACGAATATGTAAATGAATTTTGCTGACGTAACGCCTTAAAAAACAGTGCAGGAGTTATTTAAATAGATTTAACAAAATTGAGATTGAAATTTATCTTTTATTTTTGTATAATATAAGGCTGGTTAACAATGGGGTTGTCCTAAATTACATCCATGGATGGGTACTAAATAAAAAGCATTTGCTGAAATATTGTCAAGATAATTTTTCCATCGATGAACTTGGTTTTTGTGCGTGACCAAAAATTCTAGCTTTAAAGATACCACATAGACAGCTCTACAATTTTGTGCATTCATTAATAGTGTTCATTCAGCCGTGCTGAATGCACTGGATCCCACCGTCACGTGACTTAATAGAAATCAAGAACAACCGCATTCAAGAAACATGACCGTTATTGGACAATTATTTTAGATTCTCTGATTATTTTCAGCATATTGGTCGCAAAATTTTTGTTTGATTTGTACAAATTGGCGTAACATCTAGAAGCTTCGTCAAAGGATACTATATAGTCACAAATAACCACAGAAATAAAAATTTTCTTTTATTGTAGTTGCCTCGAAACTTTGACATTGAAGCATCCATTGAGAAATACCCTGTGCGTTATGATGAGAGTATGAACACAGTCCTGTGTCAAGAAATGGAGAGGTTCAACAGGTGAGGCCTTGAACTCTAAAGGAAATAAAGTTGGTGTGAAAAAGATCAATGGGTGGAGTGACAATGTTGTTGATCTATTCTAAGACACTTCATTTTAATTCAAACATTTTTTCTCAACTGATCTGTTGCTTAGATTAGTCTGAAGAATGTTTTGAGTACAAGTTTATATCACCTTTGTTTCCTTTCATTCATGAGTGTCTTTGTTTACAAAACCACGTCTTTTTCAAACTGAAAAACTACTAATGTAAACAATGTATCAGTAAACGGTCTTACCTTACCTTAACCTTAATTCTCTCTGTGCCAGGAGTCACATAAGGCTTGGACATCAGCCTTCCATTTTGAGCAGTCTGTAGCTGTATGTCGTGCTGACTCTCACGTTGTCCACCCTGCCCCTCTCCTTTCCAGTTCCACCATCCGCTGCCAGATATTTTTTTGGCAACCTCTTTTCCTCCTGCCTTCTGGAGCCCATCTAAGGTCTATGGAACAGTCTGCGTTCCAATTCTTACTCAGTACATGGCCAGTCCAGTACCATCTCCATTGTAAGAACAGTCTTATTTGGTATTTGCTGTTACCATCAAAACTTAAAAAAATTTTCTCAAACTTTTTGTCTGGAAGATGAGAAGTTTTTCCTCTTCTCTTTTTGTCAGTTTCCGGGTTTCATCTGTAGAGGAGACCTGATCGAACAAGACTATTGAAAAAGGATGCTTTGCTCTTTCTGCTGATATTGCTGGCTTGCCAGAAATTTGATAGCTGTTTAATCTGAGTGCTAGTCAAAGCTATTCTCTTCTTAACATCTGCAGTGCATTCACTGTCTAGTGTGACATCTGCTCCAAGATAGGTGAATCTATCCACTTCATCCACTTCAGTTTTACTCTCTCCACCCTTCAGCTTGTCCTCATGCTTGCTGTTTGCTTTCATGACCTTGCATTTCTTGCCATTCAATTTTAATCCAACTTTAGCTGCATTTTCTTCCAATTTGTTGGTTTTGTGTTAGAGATGGCTCATCGTTGATGAAAGAAGAGCAAGTTCATCTGCATAGTCCAGATCTTCAAGCATCATTGAAAAGTTCCATTGTATCCCAGTTCTCCCATCCATTACAGTTTCTTGTATGACCCAGTCAATCACTAAGAGGAAGAGATATCCTAATATGCAGCATCCCTGTTTCACTCTGGTCACCACTGGGAACCAGTCTGTAGTTTCATTTTCATCAACAGAGCTTGTAGGGGATTCTATATTTACCCATAATAATCCAAAAGCTATCTCAATGAATGGAGTCAAATACTGTGATGCATTCCATTCATTCGTTTGCTCCAGAATATTTCTGAGAATGAATATCTGGTCAACAGTTATTCTTCCTTGCCTAAAGCCAGCTTGTTCTTTACTCAGTAATTCATCAACTGCTGCTTGTAGCCTCTTGATAAGGATTCTGCAAAACAAAGATTTTTGACCAATCAGAGCATTTGTTTATCTATTCACCAGTACAGCTACTCTTATCTCCGAGCAAAAGTTCGGCACACTTGGCAGTTTGTCGGACAGTTCAATAGATGCATAGAGATACTGTGGTAGAAGTATGAAAGCTTCTGTATGGACAGAGGAGATATACTGCACTATTTGGGTTGCCCCTTTATCAACAAGACATAAAACAATATAAAGGACAAATCAGCGTGGAGAAATTGCATAAGTGAGATTAATACATGGTGGAAAATGAGGGTGAAAAAGAAGGAACTCAGCTTGAATACGAGAGTGTGAGACATAAATAGGAGTTTGAGGAGACTATACCCTGGTTTGGGGGTGGGGGGGGGGGGTGAGATGAGAGAGTGAGACAGGTAGGATAGGTAGTGATTGCTTGAGTGCCCGAGGCCACCAGGGATAAATAGAAGGTACAAGATATTTCTTCGGCCATGGAACTGGACACCAGCATACAAGGTGAGCCAGAGGACAAAAAGTATTGATAGGGGCTGTAAGGAGTTGGTGTTTGAAAGGACTCAACAACTTTTTATTCAGTTCTAGTGACAAAAAATATAGCAAATCATTCATTTTTACAGATAAGCGTCTGAAAATACAGATTTTTTAAATACCGGATTATGTAGAACAAACTTAAATTCAACAAACTGGCCAAAATAGTTACATATCACACATTAAATGATGGGAAATTGGATAATCTTGTATCTCCAAAACATTTGGAGTACATTGATCATTACCTTAGGGAATCTGCTGGTTTACGGCATTCGAGGCATTTTATTGGTCATCTATAATTCGTATTCTCTCTATCTTTTGTCTCTTTCTTTCTTTCTTTCTTTTCTTTCTTTCTTTCTTTTTCTTTTCTTTCTTTTCTTTCTTTCTTTCTTTCTTTCTTTTCTTTTTTTTTGTTTTTTTTTTGGGGTTTTTTGTTTTTGTTTTTTCCCAATACTCTGCTGACTTCCAGACTTTATGTAGATTTAAAGTTCATTCAATGCCCTTGAATTTTATACCAGATATGATCCAATTACCACTTTGAATGGCTTGAGAAGGCAATTTTGAAGATTGGTCCAAATCAAAACATTTTGTGGGGGCAATTTTTTTTTTAATTGCATTACATCTCTGGGTCTTTTTAATAATGGGGAATGAGTTTAAATATACTAGTTAGTCTGATGATATTGTTAATTAAATTTTTAATTGTGGTAGTTGAAAATTGTACACGATCCATATCGTGTGCATAGTATTTTTCTGTGAAAGTTTTAGATGTGAAGTGGCAAATTTTTTATTTTTTTTTATCATATTAGTATTTTAAATTAGATATAAAATTCAATTGATAATTAAGGGGAATATGTCCGATTGATACTGTTTGCACTGAGAGTACCTCTTTTATCTGTGATGCAATTCAATATTTTTGTTTTAATTCTTGGTTTGTTTTTATTTATTTTTCACATTCAATGCATGTATTTCTTATGTCAATCAGACTTGAATTTGATGGTTGATACCGGCAAAAATATGAAGGTTTACAAATTGCTTAGAGTTGAAGCTCTTGTTTTCATCAGATGGACTAGCCTTGATAATTTCAACCTCTGTTTCTGCCAGACTGTTATCCATCGTCCGCTCCAGTCTACAGAGTCTTCAAAAGGCGCTGAAAGGCCTGGTGGTCATGTCCTCTGACCTTGAAGCATTGTCTAGCAGTCTGACTGTTGGCAAGCTACCCGCACTGTGGGCCAAACGGTCTTACCCATCCTTGAAGCCCCTAGGGAGCTATGTCAATGACTTTCTAGATCGTTTGAGCTTCTTCCAGGTAAAGTCAAGTCTCTTGCTTTTTTTAATGAGTGCAATACATTGGCTCTTGACGTGATTGCACCACCTGTATTCTTAAAAATGATGGCAAAGATATGAGACATGGTGCCAGATCACCAGTATGACTAGATCTGGGGATAAAATTTTCCAGCATAAGAAGGCTTGGGGATAAAATTTTCTGGCTTGTTGTGGGCCTCGCCAAATGAGAAAACCATTAGCTGCCTGATCCTGTGTCCGAAGAAAGAAAAAAAAGAAAGGGAAAGAAGAATACTCTAATATTTTGCCCAGATTGTGAGCCCATCATTGAACAGTGTGTACCTTGTCCCAACAGCAGTGACTGTTGTCTGCCTTGATTTGAAAGGGAAAATTATAGAGTAAAAGTAGCTTTCATCTCCAGGATTATTAATTTTGATTGAGATTTTGATAAAAATAAATAGATAAAATTCGCTTTTATTATTCTGCAAGGAAAATTTGTTTTTAGGGTCTTTCCCAAAACGTTATTGTTCTTTTTTTTTTTACTTACTTTAACAGAAATGGTTTGATCATGGGAAACCCGAGGACTACTGGGTCTCAGGATTCTTCTTCACACAAGCCTTTCTCACCGGAGTAATGCAGAACTTTGCAAGGAAATACACCATACCCATTGATCAGTTAGCGTTTGATTTCAAGGTGTGGTAACTGTCACAACATAGCCTTGTTCAGTCTCATGTCACTGATTTTTATTTTATGTTTTTATGATTATTGTTTTTCAAAGTCTGGGCAGAGATAATTGGTTTTGGGTATTATTTGTGTTTTGTTTTTCCCTGGCTTGTTGGCATGAAAAGTCAAGAAAGTTTCTGTTTAACCCATAAATGAGTTTGCCTTTAGTGATTATACCTTTTGGGTTTGATTGAATCAATATCATAAAGATTATCTTCTTTACAACAAACAAACAACCCCCCCCCCCCACCCCTTTCTCTTCACTCCCCCCACCCTTTTTCTCTTTCTCTAGATTCTGAACTGTCTTTTTATTTAGGTTTGGTAAGATTAAAACCCTCTATAGGGAAACTATATATTTTATGTTTTGTGTTTTCTTCAACTTACAATGATGATTGTATAAATCAATCATTACTATTTACTACTGTGACAGGTGTTGGAGCAAGACCGAATGAGTAAGTCACCACAGGATGGTGCATATATCTATGGACTGTATCTTGACTGTGCCCGTTGGGACAAAGAAAAGTAAGAACAGTTTGTATACTTGCGGACAGAAATAATGCACCACTTTTTAGAACACCATATATTTTCATCGTAGTAACCAATATCTTAATGCTGTACATCATTAGAAAGAGCAATCCAAGACCAATCAGACCATATATCGTACTTTGGAAAATCATAACTTTATATTCTTTCCTGTAATAGATTCAATTGAATTTTGTCCTTATTATAGATAAAATAAGCTTGTAAAATTTTAAGGAAAACAAGTGATAAGTATGACTTCTACTCGTGTTTATTACATTGGGTATCTTTAGTCAATATCCTCATTACTGTCTTTTACTGGTTGGAAGTAGGTTTAATAAAGGGAAAAAAAAAAGAAAAAAAATTTCTTCATGAACCTAATAGAAAATATCTCTATTGGCAATAGTGGAGCAGTTTGATGATACCCAGTGTCATTAACCGAAGCAGTCTTTATCCTGGCAAAAGAAGTTGTGTTTTCAGCTTGAACTTTTTCATCTTCTTCCATTGAATTGACAGACTCAGCTATGCTGAGTATAAACATCAGTGGTAGGGACTTTTTTTTCTTTAAATTTTGCCCGCACTAAGGCCTTACTGCCTCCTCTTTTCTATTTTCAACTGCCAAGGGTTCTTTTACATGCACAACTTACATATGAGACATCCGAGGTTATTGTTCTTCTATTCTCTCTTTCCAGGGGCACTTTGGAGGAGCAGAGGCCTCGAGTGCTGTTTGAGCAAATGCCAATCATATGGCTGATGCCAAAGATGAGTCGCGAGATTGACCGCTCAGAAGCTCGCTATGTGTGCCCAGTGTACAAGACCTCAGAACGCAAAGGTGTTCTTTCTACAACTGGACATTCAACAAATTTTGTTTTAGCCATCTACTTACCTACTGGATCCAAAGACATTTACCACTGGATCAAACGAGGTTGTGCTGCCTTGTGTCAAAATGATGACTAAGTTTGTTTTTTTTTATTTGTTTGGGGGGGGGTTTAGTGGGTTTTAATTTTTTTTTTAAAGAAATCTGCCAAGTGTCTTTCCTTTACAACAATTTTGTATTTACTTAAGAAACATATTATCACTTCAGTGCTTTTATAAGAATTTACACTGCAACTTAAGTGCTCAAACTTTGATAGACAAGAGAAAATAATGTGAAGCAATGAAGAGTTTCAGGAATAACGGGGTCAATTATTGTGTACAATTTTCATCACAGTGCTACCGCATACAGCTCATTGTTGCTGTATTTTCAGTACCATTTGTAAGTCGAAAGAAAACAAATTAAGAAGTCTTTTTATTCATGAGATTTTTTTTCAAAATCAAGTGTATGGAAGATGACTTGAAAAAAAAAAAAAAGAACCATAAAAAATTATTAATTCTATCCTTGGTTAGCTAAAGTTGATCATTTTTCTATCCTTATCTTTCACTTGTATGATTGCAAAAATGTTTGTTCAAATAGAATGTTTGAGTTATATTTATATCTTATTAATCGTTGATAGGTCTGATATTTCAGACTTCATACATACCATAAAGTGGGGGTACTTGGGCCACCCAGGGTTGCTTTGTCCACTTGTTTTGAAAAGAAATATTGTTCTTAACAAAATTCAGTAATTTTTAAAAATTTGTTTACATTCTAAAATATTTTTTTGAAGTAATTATAAATGATTATGTCCATAGTTACAGCGTTTTTCTGCAAAATTTGGATTTTTTAAATTTGACCCCAGTTTGAAGAATCAACATGCTCCTTATAGTTTCTTTAAGATGTCCAACTAATTGAAAATAATAATAATTAGGGCAAGATTTTTCAATCTTTTCCAAAATAAATTCAAGTGTTATTATCACTTCTCTCATTTCAAAACTCCTGCTGTGAAGTGAAGATATTTGGAAGCCAGAGGCAGCCACAGCAAAAAAAAAAAATGTATTTCTTTAAACAAACTTCTACTATGTATCCGTTCACCTATGTAGAAATAACATGAATCTCTGCATTTCAAATATTTGTTATTATTATTGTCTAAAGGCAATATTCACATTCTTTTTTGTTGAGAAGTAAATAGGGATATAATATACCTTTCCTACAATATCATAGTATTATGGTGTACCCAGCATGATGGTTTATTTCATTACCTATGTTGCCTCACTCAGTGTGTGAAACTTAACTGAGTAATTATTGTGATTAAATCATCCATTGATGATAAACTTGATTGGAAACTACATGCTTTATCTGTGCACAAAATAGCCAGTCAAAGAATTTTTTTCCTTTGTAATCTTAAGTTCTTTAACTTTGATAATACATTGATTCAATTGTTTCAGCGTTCCCACTAGGTTGGGAATTTCGCAAATTTGCTCCCGATCTGGAAAAAAAACGGTCTTGAAATTCAAAATGGTTTTGAATTTGGTGATGGTGGTTTGGAAAATCAATCGGCAGATCAGAGAACACACATTAAAAATTGTAAAATGATAATTAAAATAAAGAAAAAAGATCATTTTGTCTATAGTTTTTGTTACACAGAATAGCAGGTAGACAAGTTAGTTACAAAAAGAGATACATAGCAGCGCTCATATAATAATAATAATAATAATAATAGCATATCTTTATTGTCCAAGAAGGCAATTCGTCATTGGTTACATCGTGTTTCC
>JBCIKM010514627.1:0-19331 GCA_039654465.1 Melibe viridis | reverse complement strand
TCCGACGTCTTCCTGTTTTTTTCCTTTCTCTCTATGGCTTTGACTCACCTCGGCACTGTGTCTATACTATATGCTATCCATTTTCATCTATTACCAGTGCCTGCTCCTCTTTTCTTCTTCTTTTGAATAGGATAAGAGTTATCATTTTTTATTTGCAGTTTACTTCTCCACATTTCATTGAGACAGACTTTTTCTATTTTCAGGAATGTCAGGACTCCTTTCAGCTGCCAGTTTAGACTGGGCAAATAAAATCAGAACTAATGTTGTTGATGGTCTCAGACACAGCTTCATAGAGGGACTTTTCACAGATATAGAAATTGAAGTAAGTCAGTAGATTAGCATTGTTCTTACATTAACTCTGATCCATTAATTTCTCAGTCTCATATTGATGAATATATGCCCTGTGGTTTATCGGTTCATTGGTCTTTCTCAATGAGCAGATACCACCAAAGGCAACTGCAACTATTGTTTGGTTTAAAATTGAGTAATACCTCATATGTATTGCTCATTATGCCACGCAAGATTAGGCACGGTCCACTGATCATCGGCCTGTCTTCCTTTCTTGTGATCCAGAGTTTTTCCCTGCTCCTTGGAGCTGGGTCCCAACTCTGCTGAGGCTTTATGGAGTAAGTATAACAAAAGAAAACAAATATTGGTGAATTTGGTTGAAATTTTCAATCATCAGAATCCTTAAAGCTTCAAAGAAAAAATCAAATAGATTGAACACATTCTTGTTTAGCATTTTGGCTACTGACAGTAAAACCAGAAAGAAAGGCACCACTTAAGATCTGCAAATAAAATCGTAACCAATGCCTCTATTTTAAAAGGGGGATGGCTCTAATGCACATAAAATATAAATTGTGTCTTTCTATTCATATAAGGTTTCCTGATGATGAGGTATCATCACCCCAGTTCCGCTTTGTTGTATCTCCTCAAACCTGGTTTGGAGATAATCCACTTTTAACCATCAACTTCCCATGAATTTACCAAAAAGCCATTCATTCATCCCAGTTTAGGGGAAATAACCCTGTTTGACCCAAGGACATATTCATACTAAAACAAATATTGACAAATATCAATTTTAAAAATACCAAAATGTTCACAAATGATACCTTTCAGATGATATACAGTTTTATTTGCTAAGATAAGAAAGTTTATTTGAAAAAAAATTAGAAGTGGAATAGAAAGGAATTTAACTGTTTCTTTCTGTCACCCGAGGCATTGTCACTATCGGCATCAGAGTCATTGTTTTCTCTCTTTCTCTCTCAGAAGCTTCTGATTACTCATCGCCTTAAAATTCAATGTCAATTTTGTCAAAATCGTGTTTAAATTAATAAAATTTAGTAAGACTGAACCAAATCTTGAAGAAAATTAAAAGCCATTACCAAAAAAACATAGCATGGACTAGAATAGTCATAACAGCGATCGGTAAAGAGAAAACAAACGTCTCATTTCCGGATCAGCCATGCACGTCATGCACGTTTGCCGTGCATGTTGTGTTGCTGTCCAAATAGCGATTTAGTGACTACGGTTTCCGTGTTGCTTGCAGGCAATCAGGTACAAATGCTTATCAGGCGATGTGGGAAGTTAGTGGTTAAAGTTGACACCCTCCTATTACATAAAGAGGAAATATAAATTGTGTATGCAACCAAAGGCAGTCCTTGAGTCAGGCATAGTCCGTTTTCTATGAACTAGTTCAATTCGGAGAAGCAGGCAGTTAGCCCACTGTTCCCTAGGCAAGTGGTGGGAGTGCCACCTACGCCTCTTGCTAGGCTGTCCTCATCTAGTCTGGGTCTTCATTTTAAAGCCTGTCCTTTATGGTTGAACCTATGGCATACCCTTTAAAATTATCTGGCCGCATAAGCCTCTCCACCATGCCAAGGCAGGGAACATGGAGAGGCAAGGAAAGTTGCCAAGAGGTAGACTAAAGAAATTGTGGCAAGAAGCAATCTCAAAGTGGAAAAGGAAGGTTATAAACTTGTAGATGCAAAAAGGAAGGGCCTAGATAGAGATCAGTGGCAAAGTTTGTGCATAGCAATTAAACATTACACTGAAAGGCACTAAAGGTAAAGATAAAGAAAGAAAGAGTATGCAACCAACGATCCATTTAGTCTTCAACAATGTTGACGAAAATAACATGAGACTTCAAAAATATACCTGTGTGGCTGTTAATGTTACAAACTCAGAATATTAGAAAAGGAGAGATAGAAAAGAGTAGAACTGGGGCAACGATGTGTGGAAGAAATTTTCAAAGTCTTCCAGAACTCTACGGGTCACTAAAACCAATACCAACAAACTGCAGACTTTTACCAACAAGTGTCTCAGAAACATGCTCAAAGTAAGATGGCCAGAGCAAATATCAAATGAACAATTGTGGAGTCGAACTGGATAGGCTCCAATTGGAATGGAGATTAAGAAGAGGAAATGGGGATGGAATGGCCACCCATTAAGGAAGCTGACATCAAATGTCACAAGGCAGAGGCCCTGGACTGGAACCCACAAGGGAAGAGAAGAGTTGGTCGGCCAAAACAGACTTGGCGACGAAACACAGAAGCATAGACTAAGGCAGCTCAAATGTCTTGGGCAGAGCTAAGGAATATCTACCAGAACCATGTGCGTTGGAGGAGTGTTGTTACGGCCCTATGTTCCCAGTGGAATCAAGAGGCTTAAGTCAAGTCTAGAACTCTGAGAGATAGAATTTCCTTTTTCATCTGAGCGATTCCTGATGAGAAATTTCAAAATGTCATTCCTCATTTTGAAAGTCATTTATTGGCTGCTACAAAAGGAAGACATTTTGAATAACTACCATATCTCTGCTTACTGCCAGCAAGTAACTGATTCTTTAAGACACTGAATTGGGTGAGTGAGTCTCACTTTATGTTAAGTTTTGGGTCATCTGTTATGATACAATTGCTTTTAGAATATTTAGTATGATTGTGTGAATTTTGTGAGGCTATGAACGAGCTAGTGTTTCCTGTTATTGATTTTTATTGCTTTTACTTTTCCAGGTCAGTGATGATGTGTTTCGCTGTCACAAGGTGTTCCTGTGTGCTATTTCAGACTATTTCCTTGCCATGTTTACTTCTGGTATGAGAGAGAGTGTGGACAGTCGTGTTAAAATTAAAGATCTGTCAAGGTCAACATTCCGAGCAGTATTAGATTTCTACTATACCTGTGATCGGTAGGTTTAATGAAGTTAGTTTTTTCTCTCCATCTCTTTGTGAAAACATCTAAATTTATTCTTTTGGAATATGTTAATTTTTTTGTATGTGTTTATTTCCATTATTAGCTTTGAACCTGTGATGACTTTGATATTCTTATTATTCTCCTGTTTATTTCCATCCTAATGTTTCGCACATTAGTATTTTTAGAGTCTCAATTACCTTAGAGTGTTTGTATCTTTGCTTTTTTGAAACATTTTTTCATTATGATGGCATTATAATGATAATATTTGTGTTAAATGTAAGGTTGAAGAGAAGGTCCTGAGAATGACTTTTTAAAGTAAAATAGTCATAAAAGACTTTTTTTTTTTTTACTTGATTTCATATTCAAAGACATTTTGGTGTCGACAGGGATACCACCATCTTGATTTTACACACCAGAAAAAAAAAACCATGGAGGACCTGTAGAATCTGGAGGTAGAATCTCGAGGCTGAATAAGTCAAATGGAGGCGGATGGATCTGGCTTTTTGCCATGATTTTTAGTAAAATTTCACTTACCTTCCTGTACAAAAAACTGAATGTGAATTGAAATAATTTCTTCTTTTAATGTTAGTGTGTCATAATCCAAAAAGGGATTTTCAAATATGAAGGAACTTCAAAACTTAAAAAATATTTTGACCAAAAAATCAAAATTTCGAACCCACCCATACTCTTGAAAGTTTACAAAAAATCAGATAAATTATTTGGTTTCTTTTTTTTTTTTTTTTTTTTTTTTTTTTTTCCCATTTTCTGCTGTATGTAATGATATATTTCCTTTTTTTTTTTTTTTTTTTAACTTTATCCAGATCAGTTATCAATGCTGATACTGCAGAGGATCTTCTGCGAGCATCAGGTCTTCTGCAAATGAAAACTCTCCAGGACAGTTGTGAATGTTATTATGCAGAAAACCTCAACCTTGATAACGCTCTGGCTGTGTGGGGTCTTGCACAGTGTCTACACTGTGAGGCTTTGGCAGAGAAAGCCAAGAGGTTCATCCTGGCCCATTTTATGGATATCTACACAGAACCAGACTTTCTTCAGATGGACATTGAACATTTGAATGAACTTCTCATTGATGATGATCTAAGGA
Organism: Melibe viridis; assembly: GCA_039654465.1. NCBI lineage: Eukaryota > Metazoa > Mollusca > Gastropoda > Nudibranchia > Dendronotidae > Melibe > Melibe viridis. The sequence continues at coordinate 15,040 of JBCIKM010514627.1, read as the reverse complement.
TACCAGATGAAGATCATGTTGCTGATGCTGTTATTTCATGGATGAGGCATGATATCAAGTCAAGATCTAGATTTATGAATGAACTTTGTATGAATTTGCGCCTTCGCTACCTGTCAGATAATTCCTTTTCAAATCTGCTTACTTTTGTACAAAACGAGTGCCATATGAATGATAGCATGCTGGAAGGAATTAGTATGAAACGAAGGTCATACCCTCCCGAGACATCAAATGTGGCATTAGAATCTTCTCTTACATCTAGGAATTATGAAAATATGTTAGTTGTAATTGGTGTGAATCGAGCTACTGGAATTCTTCCAACAGCACATGCCTACAGCTTCAACACAAAGGTAAAGAATTTTAAGTTTTTCTATAATTCTCTTTTTTTTATGTTAATATTGTCTGTGTTCTCGTTTTCTCAGATTTCCGTTATCAAGTAAATATGGATGCGCAAATGAGGATACAGGGATATTCTGGAACAATTTTATCTTAGTAATGAAGAGACAATCTTAACTCTTTCAATCCATTCTGCCAAAGTGACTTGCGCCGTCATAGCGTGTTCTTGCATTTTATCATTAATTTTTCCTTGCTCTGGATCTTCATCCCTCTCATATGGAACCCTGTTTACTTATAAACGTTAACCCTGTAGAATAAGTGTGCCAAATTGGGAAGCAGTTGTTTTTGTGGACTAGAAGGTGGAAAATCGATAACATTTCAATCTAAATCATTCCTGATGACGTCATCTCGTGTATGAAACAAATTGTATAAAAAAACCCTCGATTCAATAAATCCCTCTAAAACGAAATTGTAAAATGGGATTAATTTTCAGTCCTTTATTTTTGCCCAAACTGAATGGAGATACTGTGCTGATGATATTTTGGAGAAGTGTTGCGTAAAAATCATGCCTTTTTTCCTTTTTTTTTCACCTTGTAGAGTTAAAACTACAAAAACTCCCTTGAAGTGCACAACAGATCAACAGATAGAGTTTTTAATCTTTTTTCATTTGATATAAAAAGTTATGGTATTTTCATAAAGTATTCTCACTAAAGCTTGAAACTACTGATGAAAAAAATTGCGGACTAAAAGAATTAAGCTATGCTGACATTTATTTGACCCTTCATTTGTCTTGTGAAATACAATCACAATATCTGAAACTGACAGTGTGTGAGCCCAAGCTTTTTCACTGGATATCACTCTTGGAACTTACATAATGTTGTACCTTCAGTTGGTCTGTGCTGCCATTGCCATATTTGACTAGAATTGCAACAATGTTTAACTTTACTCTAAGGCTGAATTTTTTAAAAACCATCGCACAAGTCATTTCCTTCAACTGAAAGGGATTTGAACTGAGTCTACATCTTTTTCAGCTTAGAAAATGGTAGAATTTTATGATTATTTTCATTTTTGACGTCAAAACAACTATAGTTGCCTTTTTGAAACAGACTCTGATTATTCTCAGACAAGGAGTTATTCTGTCTCATTAGACTGATCTAATAGTGCAGCTGAGGGTTTAGTCTCATCCAGTTTTAGATGCCAGTGTGTTCGTAGTGCTTCTGGTTATTACCTAATTGTTCAGAGTGGCATGAATTTGATGAAAGCTCTTCAAGGGGTACAGCTAACAATTTAGAGTTAGAGGTTATGGTCATTGATGAACAGTACGAGGATTAGGGGCAACCAGGAAAATTTATGTTAAAGGTGGGTTTCACAATTATGCAGGACTTATCTTCCTCTACGTCTGCCAATTAAAGTGTTCATCTTTTGGATCCTGAGAAGGGAGGGCACAGAGAGAGGCAGGTGTAGGCACATTCCTCCAGTAGCGGAGAGAAGTTGAGCTTAGCCTTCATGATTACAAAAAGCTCTGGTATGAGATAGGAGAATTTGGTTGTTAAAAAAAAAATTATCATTATTGTTCCACTGTAGTTGTCATTATTATTAGCCTTGATGAAGAGTTTGAAAAAAATACCTTTTTTAGCAAATTCGGAACTAGTTAAATAAATAGCATTTTATTTATACCATAGGGATATGGATTCTGCTGACTTTTCAGCATTTGCTTCTTTTTTAAAACAGCTGATTTAAAGGTCACTACTGTTTTCATTCACTTAAAATAAAGGGGTTTTAGTTACAGTTTGATAATTTTTCTCTTTACTTCAATCCCCACCCCTATGTTTATCTTTAAATCCGAGGTTGGTTTTCCAAGAGAGGGAAATTTCTAAAATTATGAAAATGAGTTGAATTTCTTTGCACAATTTATATTAATCCTTCTGAAATTTCTGTTTTCAAAACAAGTTAAGCTCATATTTACAGTCCAAATTTTAAAAGGCAAAAATGTGTATTATTTAATAAAATAATAGATGACCCCAAATCATTTTTTTCATTGTTTTCTTTTGTCAAGATGTGGTTCAAACTGAATTCCCTACTGTTTGATCCTGGAGTCGGATATGCCACGTGTGTCCATGACAACAACCTATACATGTCCGGAATATCCCTTCGCAAAGCTTACGTCCTGAGATACGACCCAGCATCAAACATCTGGGAAGAATGTTGTCAGATGCCAGAGAAAAGAAGATATCATGAGATGATTGTTGCTACAAACAGAATTCATGCTGTGTGTGGATGGAACAAGAGAGATGGTGTGTTCACCAGCATCATACAATATCATGTCAAGGAGGATGCTTGGTATACTGTAGGTAGCCTACAGGTAGGAGTGTATTCGGCATCTGCTTGTGCTGTGGACAATGTGATTTATGTCTTTGGAGGCAGGGCGGATGATAGTACCAGGAAAAGAGATATTCAGTCCTTTAATGTGTTGACAGGACAAACAACTGTGATTAATCAATTTCCATCTGCAGTTACAGAAAGCAGAGCCTTAACTGTGAATTCCACTATGTTCCTTGCCTTAACAAATGGATCCATTATGAAGGTGATGGAATCGGGGGCCTTGTCTCGACACAGCATTCTTCCGAATTTTGATAGGTTTAACTTCGGTTTCTTGCAAAGAGGCTCAAATATTCTTGTTGTAGGAGGAGACACAAGATATCCGTCTGGATCCAGCCAATTTGAGGATCTCATTGAAGTCAATTCACAGGATGGTAAAGTCAAAGTATTAAACGATAAGCTTTTCAATAACGCAAGTGCTGCTGCTTGTAGAATTCTTCTTATTAGAAGAGTTATACTGCCAAGATTGTCTGTGCCAGGCATTTCCCACTAGCATCTCCTATGTTTGTCTTTTGTTTTTTTAAATTTTGTAATTTCATAGTACCAAGTGTTATACACAGCAGTTTTGTTTTCACATGTTGAAAGAATCATCATAAGAATTCCATTTCAACATCAAATATTAGTATGAATTTTTGTGATACCACATCAAGGAGGATGCTTGGTTTTCTGTAGGTAGCCCACAGGTAGTCAGGTAGGCCTACTACACAATGTAATGTCGCATTTACCTTCAATGCTGAAGCTGCGACAATATTGGCTGGATTGGATTAGATTGCATTACATACTGGTAACAGTTAAAGTTAAACTCATGCTAAAATGAAAATGTAATTCCCAGAATCAGTATTCCCAAAGTTGTATGATACATATTAATATTTATAGTTTGTTGACTCTTTTCTATATTATATATCAGTACCTCTATGAAATGTGGACCTTCTGAACTGTCAGCATGTTTTTTTTTTTTTTATCAGACTGATTGATCAGCGATTATTATATATTCTATATTTTTATGCTATTACTTGTGGTATTAAAAAAGTAACAGTGCTTGTTGGGAGTAAATTTCTAATTTTTTGACAATTAAAGGGAATATTAGGGATCCTGTAAATCTAATTTACATTACAATTATTGAACGATCCTTGGAATTTTTACGTGAGTTCTTGTACGGAGTCTGATTTTAGGACTGTCCCCAAACAAGAATTTCTAAGGATTCTTCAATCGTTGTATTATAATATCCTACAGATGTTCTAATCATTGAAAAGAAAGAGACTGCCTGGAAATCAAAGTATCTTTTCATTCAATTACTTTCCCTCATTAAGATAAGATTCAAATAACCCAACCATGACATAAACTTGTATAGCGTTTTATTTCCCTTTGAGGATGGGATTCTGTAGATTTACCGCTGAAGTCACATAAAATTGACTAATTTTGGTTATCAAGATTTTGACCAACTCAAAATTTTTGCTCAAGTTGTGATGACATAATTTACTTGTTTAATTTTTATTTCTCCCATTCATGTCCCATGGAAATTTATTTTTATTTCAAATTGAAAAAGTTGTATCAAATTTACTTACGTTGTACTAAGATTAACTAGTTTAAACATTGTAAGCTTGATAAAGCAATTATGTGTCACAATTTTTGAATATTTAAAAATACTTGCCAAAAATTCCTCCCAACTGACCAAGAAAATAACAAAAAGTTGTTGAAAATAAAAAAGACAATTATCATCCCCTTTCACTGCCAAGGAATCAATGTTCCAACTAGCACTGGGGCAGAATTTTAACGGTGTACTGCTACAATTTCCACCACAAAATGTTAAATGCACTTTTCTTTGTGTTGCCTTGTGTTAAGTTTACAAAAAAGTAATGAAAAGAAGACTACTAATCTTACATTTTTTTCTTAATTTGACTGTTTTTGGACCAAGTCGTCCCATACTCTGCATACACACTAGACTATATCACAATGCTCAACTACATAATATCATTGAAAGTTGACAATATTTGCTGGACCCATATGTTGAGTGACACAATTGTTCATCTGTGTATCCATTGTCATTCAATAAGTTTTTCATATTGCACTGTAGCCAACTCAGACCAATGAAAATAGAGAAAAAACAGCATTCGATTTTTTGTGCATGTGTTGTCATGCAATGCAGTTTTTCATATTGTACTGCTACTCTCAAGAATTAAAATAGAGAGAAAAATGATATTGGGGTGTTATAATATGTAGTCTTTATCTTCATGGGTCTGTCATCTTGACTTCCAAATTCATTATCATTGGTTTTCTCTGATGTGTCAGGTATTCCTCATCCTGGTCCAAATCTCAGTCTCAAAAGTTAGAAGAATGTGTATTATACTGAACATTTGTCGACTTAAGGTATTTAGGGAGGCTTCAACATAAGGTACTGAACAGTAGCGCTCACTGTAATTTAAACTAAAAGTTTTCCCCAGTGTATGAGTTGAGGAGGTTTGATCTATAAATTAGTGTAGTGTTGCTGTGTGGACAAAACCAAATGTATTACTTCAAATTTCAAGATAGCCTGCTCTCCATCCCTGCTGCTGAGCTTCAGAACTTCAAAAGACAGTCTACTTGCAGTGGATTTCACCTCTTGCATTCTTCTGAGGTCAGTTACTTGTTTCCTGCCAAGTATCCTCTGAAAAATTTCAAGAGAACGTGTACTAGTCCAAGTTGAAAACAAAGCCATCTGGCCTGTAGGTTTATTGAACATTATCAGCAATGATGAGTTGTGATCAAGTTAAATCTTATAGTAGGAACTTTTTGCATCTAAATTAGAGAAGTGTTTTGTGTTTTGAATATCTTTGATGTGTTTTGTTTTGTTATCCATATCCCTTAATACCACCTTAACACTTAACTATTAACAGTGTCGGGACGCAGCTCCGAGCTAGGAAAATCTCTTGATCACAAGAAAGTCTTGCAGTACTGAACAATGTAAACACGGGCAGAATATCCAGACTGTGAGCAGCCAGATTCTCCGCTTCCTTCTTCTGAAGGGCCATCCTTTAAAAAATTAAATCATCTCCAGCTACGCTGAGATATTTTTGATTTCTGCCAAAATAATTGCACCACAAAAACACCCTCATGGTCTTGAATGCTGTGGCAAAAATTTAACAAGAGCCACTCACTTCTTCCTGCTTTGTGATTTGTTGATAAAGTCTGTCAAGAAGTAGTTGGAGATGATTTAAACCTCTTTCTGTAGAGATATGTGTGGAATCTTTATGCCATGGACAAGTCCGAGGGCCTCTCATTCGGTATGCTGTTAGCTTGTGCCTGGGTGAGAGCTTTGCTGGCAAATGCAATGGGCTTCTTACACTGTGTCAGAGTGGCTCTGAGGCCCTTTTTCGATGTGTCCACTTCAATGGTGAGCAGGATCACTGGATTGTAGAATGCCAGGGTGCTGTTGTTAGAAATTGCCTCTTTTTTTAGCATATTCAAGTGGTTTTCGTGATCCGTTTCCCACATGAAGAAGGAATCTGATTTGAGAAGATTACGGAGAGGGTCACATTTCCTTGAGAAATTTGGGATGTATGGGCTGAGGTATGTCATTAGCCCGAGGATCTTTTGAAGGTCTTCTTTTGATTTGGGACTCGGCTTATGGGGGATGTCTTTGACTTTTAAGGGGTCTGGCTTTAGCCCATCTGCGCTATATTTGTTGCCAAAGAAACTGATCTCTGGTTTGGCGACATTGCATTTTTCTGAGCTAAAGCAAATGCCAAAGGCTTTGGCCTGATCCATGAGTTTTTCAGGAGTTTTCTGTCGTGGTCTTCTTGGCAGACTCATGCTATCCCAATGTTGTCAGCAATGTTTGCCACACCTTCGAGTCCTTCTGTGATCATGTTCATTCTGGCCAGGAAAATATCTTGGCTGACATTCAGACCGAAAGGGAGTCTCTTCCAGCAATACCTTCCAAATGGCGTTTTAAATATTATAAGCAATTGTGAATCTTTGTGGAGAGGCACACTCCAGTATCCTGCTTTTGCATCCAGTTTTGAAAAAACTGTGGCATTTGCAAATGTTGGATTGATCTCTTCCAATCTTCAAATCTTGTGGGGGCACCGTTTTAGATTTTTGTTTAATTTCTTTCGGTTGAGACTTCCATCAGCTTTTGTCACATAAACGAGGCTGCTGCACCAGTCTGTATGCTCATTGATGTCTAGTTTTCTTATGCTGTCTTTTTCCATTTTATCAAGTTCCGTCTTGAATTTTGGCTTTAGGTGGAGACTAACTTTTCTTGGTGCGTCACCAGATGGTATGGCATTCTCCCTCAGGTATAGTTTTGCAGGCTCTTTGAGCTTGCCCACTCCGTCGAATTGGTCTGGGTATGCGTTTATCAGCTGGTATACTGATGTTATTGGCTTATTTGTCAGCACTGGTGCTGCTATGGGATTCAAGTTCAGGTATACTGTTTCCAATTTTTTGCATGAGGGTAGTCCTAGAATTGCTGGTCCGTCTACATCAATGACGAAGAACTTCTCAAAGCTGTATCTTTGCCAGGAGCCTTTCTTGAGGGAAAGATTTATGGATCGGATGCACTTTATATGGTCTCCTGAGTAAGATGTTAGCCACACGTGTGGCTCTGACCGTAATCTCTGTTCCTTCCATTCGGGGAACATCTGTTTATAGGTGCGGATGGGTAAAGTATTGCCTCCAGTACCGGTATCTACTTTAAGGCGCAAGTGATGTTTCTGGCCCTTTGATTCAATTTGAGGGTTACGAATGCTTCTGATTCATTATGTTCTGTTATGCCTGCCATACAGATGCTGTGGTACACATTGGAATCTACTTCGTCTGAGTGCTCTAGATCAATTCCTTGATTGTTTTGGCGCCTGGCCAGATTGTTCCTGGTTGGAAAGCTCCTAGGTCTAGCATGGTGAGGCTGTCTAGTCCGATACCATTACTAATCTTTTTAGACATGGTTTTTGTCTTGCGATACTATTTTTTGCAGTGACAGGTGATACCGCACCCGTGGCATGTGTCATTATACGCAGGGCAAGATCTCGGGGCATGTGTCAGGCCGCAGTTGAGACACTTTTTTTTATCGTTTGGTTGCTGCTTTGGAGCGCATTGACTTGGGTTGGTTCTGCCACTTTCATAACTTCAGAATGCGGTTTTTGATTCATTGTCTTCAATGATGCTTGGGACGCAATAATGGCTTCATATTCCCGCCCCTGTTCGATGACTTCTTGGATGCTGCACCCTTTTGGTTTCGTTAGGAGTTCTTTTCTGAAATCTTCATGTGGGGTTGATAGTAGGATTAGCATTTCTATAAGGTATTCATTTAACTCCTCTGGCTCAAACAAGCATTTAGTTGCCATTTCTCTTTGTCGGGATATGTATTGTTGTGTCATCTTATCTTTTTGTTTTGTGTTGGAAAATTCGAGCCTGTGAACTCGGAATGAAATTTTTACTGTGAATTCGACCTCATCTTCAAACAACCTCCATAGTTTGTCTGTTTTTTTCTGGTCCTCCATCGACATTCCGCTGTTCAGAATTTGTTTCTTTCCTTAATACCCGGTAGCTAACTTAATTTTTGTGGCCTGTCTTTCTTCGGAAGATATGTTCTGGTCTTCGAAGTATAGAGAGCGATTCTGGCTTTGAATATTTTGAGAGCTTCGGAGAGCAGTCTGATGGTCCAGTCCATGATCAGCATTTGCATTGCCATGGTTGTGATGGTAGAGGGTTGATGGTACTGAAGGGGACTTGGAACTGTGGTCCGTTGTGGTGATGTGTCTAGTTCTAGAATCTAGATGATATGTTCCACTGATTATCGGAAGGTTGTCTCTAGAAACTGGCTTCTAGTATGGCGCATAGAGGTCAAACAAACCTAAAATGAGAACAATAACAACACATGTATCTCACTCTTCTCAAGATTGAGGGCTATGGACCTGAACCCCCTCAGACAGAACGTTTAGCATTGGATCTAGGTCTAGTCTGGTGGTGTTGAGTGTCAGTGGATCTGTGATAGTAGTGATGATATAAAAAACAAACTGGTACCAATAGATACAAATAGATTAGGGATCCAGATCTAGATGTAAGTTTCTGAGATATGGCTTGGCCGGTTTGGCTGATGGTTGGTGAACCTGTTAGAATCTATGGTAGATCTAGATCTGAGTCTGTGATGTAATATCTCACCGTTGCCACCATGTAAAGTCATGGACATGTACAGAATCAAATGCAACATACATAGAAAGACATTTACTCAAGGTTACATGCTTGAACTGACTGCTCGTGTTTATTTCTGTTGGGAGGAAACCACGCACACGCAAGTCAAATTGACTAGTGATATAGACATGGTGTACGGACTTCATGACATGACATCTACTACTATGAACGTTTAGATCAAACCTCTAACTCTAATATACTAGTATAATGCTGAATTCAAGATAAAAATGTAGCTACATCTGACTTATTGTTATCAAACTGTCCTAAAAAAAAAACATTGCCCCTGCTCTCCCACCAATCCAACAATCTATTTTAAATTTATTACTATCAGTAAACCCACTGATTTTCATCAATACACCTTTTGATTTGTCTTCCATCTTCCTTTTCCAACAACTATTAATTAACCCTTTGTATGTGATTTGTGCTTGTTGGATAGTCTCCCTTTCACTTTCCATTCCTTTAAGTTAAAGCAGGGACAGGGGTGGAACTGGTCCAGATTTTTCCTGAACTTCAGGTTTTATTTTTTTTATGTTTTTTCATCCTCAATAACAAAATGAAGTGAGTGAAAATTTTTTTAAAATGGTTTGGTTCCATCCCTGTTCAAGTTCAAGCTTGTTCACCTTTATTTACGTTTTTACCTTTAATCACCTTGATGATAGTAATTAGCACTATGACTACACAACCACTACCCCCAAGACACAATCTTCCTGGCTTCATGTTGAGTCTAAATGCAATCATTCCCATCTGACAGAGCTGTTGCACCTCCTCAAAATCATAACATACTTAAGGGAAAATAATATTTAAAACTGTAACAACATAGGAATACACTTTTTCGGATTTTTTGTTTGTTCATTTTTGTTGCAAGCCTAACTTTTAAAATAAGTATCAAGTGCTCACTTATATTCAAGTGTGTTTACTTAATTACATTTAGACAAAATTACGCAGAATGTTTTGAATGAATACAGTATGTCTGCATTCTTCTCGAGTGAGTCAATCTCAACTGTTGGAATAACAGTACAGTACAGGGAACACTAACGATTTTTTTACATTGAAATTGAACATTTATTTTTTTGTTCGCTTTATTCTCAAGTATGGTTCGGGATGCTGCTTTGTCTTATGTAAAGGACAGTCTTGCTATTGGCCTGATATAAAGTTCCCGAGATGATAAAATATTTTTTTAAATTTTAAACAACTTCTTGTCCAAGAAAAACGTGCACTTGATAATATATAGATAGAGTACAGTGGTAAACATCTAAACCAAAAATAAAACACCTATTTAAAAAAAAATTATGTACTGCTGTTTTTTTTGTTATCTTTACCGATATTGTTTAATTGAAAATAAAGAGAGAGTGCAGATCAAACCACAAACAGCAGAGAGACGATTTACACTAAAAAATAAATATCTCCCAAAACACATATCTACACCACAGAGAGATGATTTACACTGGACAAAAAATATCTCTCCTTACAAAAATAAGCAATGGCCATCACAAATAACAGCATTGTGGCACTGGTACAGGAAGATCCAAGATCTTTAAACCCCCTTTATGTACAAAAGTACAGTACATTTAACTTGTGATTGTGATGATATGTGTCCCTGCAGTCATATACCAAAAGGCATGAAATAAGGGATGAGCAACGAGTTCAACAAAAACAGGACATCATGGAAAATAGTAAGACGATAGCTTCAGTGTAAATAATAGAAAAGAAACAGAAATAGAAAGCTCACCAGGGACTCTCCCCACTATCACTGCACTAACCACCCGCCACTGTTGCAGGATTTGACCCTACCACAGACACTTTTACAAGTACAGAAAGACCCAAGATCAGTCATGTCAATGTCAAGGCAGACAGACAAATGGAGTGGGGGTACTCATGGAAATCCTCTTAATTACTAAAGAAACAGTCAATGTGTGCAAAAAGCCAGCATGGCACCCAAATGAGCAAAGGGCAGTCACTCTGCTCTAGGCAGAAAAAAACAATTGGCCAGATTTTCATGTACCAGAAAAGCCACTATGACGATGAAAAAAAAAGTATACGTGTGCAAACCACCCAGTCAGTGGGGAAAGGGTTAAACCCCCTTTGTGTACAAAAGTACTCAGTACGTTTAACTTCTTATTGTGACCCTGCAGTCATGTACCAAAAGGTATGAGAAATAAGGGATGACTATCGAGTTGCAAACAAGACAACAAAAACAGGACATCGTCATCACAGAAAAGGGGAAAAAGTAAGACGATAGCTTCAGTGTAGTGTAAAAGAAAAGCAGAAGAGCCCACCAACCACCCGCAACTCTAGCTAAAACTAAAAAGTATAAGACAAGACATTGTTTATTGGTTGCTTCAGGGCACGACACACAAGGGTCATAGAGGTGCCTGCCAACAGGCCTAAAACTCTTCCTATTCTGTGGTCAACGACATGATTAAAAACTCTTTTAGAGCACTTTATATACTTAATGCGATTTTTAAAATTTGTGTAAATAATTTAGGTAAATTATAAGTTAAAAACTAGTCCTCTGCACAAACGTTATCTCCTAATTCCAGGGAAGAAAAATAAAGAATTATCAGGGATATGGGAGGGAGGACGTCGTCCAACAAGGATAGAAAGGGGGAGGGGGCCTTGTGGATCTGGCGGCGCTGAACGTCGTAAACAAAACATTTTTCCTTTCGTTTTAAAAAAAAAAGTAACATTAACTCAAAAAACATGTCACTTTAAACTCGCCCTTTGTATTTGGGGGGTGGGGGGTGGAACATGAAAAGTGGGGGAGGAAACGCTGTGCAGAGGATAAATTAAAATTTACAAGTCTCTCTATATATGTATATCTACATTTTTACAGTTAAAAAAAGTCCTGACCCGAGCTCAGGTCACTCATTCGACCCTCCGAGGCGAGATGTCTCTGTCTCAAATGGAATGAGGGACACTCAACAGGATATGCCTCACTGGTGAGTCTTGTTTTTGTTTGTTGATTGGAGGTTTTAGGGCCCCACGAGGGTCATAGAGGAGCCCAGAGGAAAGTAAGATGATAGTGATAGAATTTGTTAAAAGAGGCAACAGATCAAACCACAGACAGTTGCAGTCCTCAGTGAGGGGGCATCATCAGCAGAAACGAGGTGACCGAAGTGGACCTACCAAGGAGACAGTGGTGGGATAAAGGTCTTCATCAGTTTGTTTAATGGTAGGTTTAGGACCCCACGACAGTCAGAGGAAAGAATAAGTAAAGAGGGAACAAATCAAACCACAAACAGCAGAGAGACGATTTACACTAAAAAATAAATATCTCAAAACACATATCGACACCACCATCACATATAACAGCATTATGGTACAGAGAGACCCAAGATCTTTAAACCCCCTTCGTGTACAAAAGTACAGTATGTTTAACTTGTGAACCTGCAGTCGTGTACCAAATGGCATGACCACTGTAACCTAAACAAGACAAAAAGCTTCAGTGAAAGAAAAGAAACAGAAGTAGAAGAGGCACCAAGGACTCCAACCTCAATTCCCCACCACTGAGACGGAGAGGATTCACAAAAAACAATGGCCATCACATTGAGAAATGGTTCTTTCTATAAGTGGAACACTTCTCCTGCAAAGGGACTTCCTTGTGATTCTTTTTCAGCGGCTTCCAAGAAAATGCATGTAAAGTTGGTGTGATCATAAGTTACTGTACCAGCATTGTAATTCCTTCACCTTTTTTGTGGGTGGTTGTCCCTGGTGGGCACCTCTCCTTGTTACTTATCCTTAGGCTAAAGCTGTCTTATTTTGTCTCCCTTTCTGTGATGTCATGTTTGCATCTTGGTGGTCATAAGTTATACTCATGTATCTTATCAAAAGGCATGAAATAAGGGATGACAACCGAGTTGCAAACAAGACAAGAACAGAACATCACACGACAAAATAATTTTAGTGCAACAGAAGTAGAAGTGCCCACCAGGGACACAACCAACCAACTTTATCTTCGTATTTCAGTCTCTAATGAAGTCAACACTATGGGACAACAGGGTGGTAAAATTAAGTGAGAGAACGTTTCATTCACCTCTTAATTTTCAACCCCGCCATGTAACACTTATCTGAACTTAGGTGCAAGGAAATATAAATCTGTTTAACACAAAACAAAAACAAACCACCACCCCCCAAAAAAACAAGAGCCATAATGAGCAGCACTCCTGCAACATTTTTCATTCAAAGGTTTGCATCCTTGAAGATTGATAAAGCCAACCTTGATAAAAAAGGTGGAAAATTGAACAAGCTCTCGTGATCATGATACATTAAAAATTTATTTCCAATATATTTAAAATTAATAAATTAATTAGATAAAACTGCCGTATAAATTTTTTTTTACCTTGTCACAAAAATTGTGCATTAAAAAAAAAAAAAGATGCATGTACAGTGCAAAGTTAAAATGCATGAAAATTACATCCACTTGTGGTCAAGTATGGCAGTTGATATCAGACAGGTATATACACAAGATTGAAAATTCACTGTAGTTGGGAGTTAAAAGTCTTCATCCAGGCTGAACTCGTGTCCATTCTGGGACTGATTCATCACACCCATTTTTTGGTACTCTCCCACTCTCTTCTCAAAAAAGTTTGTCTTGCCCTCCAGCGATATATGTTCCATGAAGTCAAATGGATTCTCTGAGAGGTATACCTGAAAAGAAAAATCCCTCAATTAAAAAACAAAACAAAACCAAATAATTGAAGTTGGCAAAAATAGCTGACTTAATACCTGCTCTAATGGACAGGGTAATATGTGATCTCCAATGAATATACACTGCCTCTATGGAGACAAGCCGTGAGAACAGTGCCGTGGTTGATAATCACACTAAGGGTATAAAGATTCACTACATACGACTCCCCTTTTTGTATTTTCTAACTTCTGTGGATCCCTCCCCAAAAAGCTGCTCATGGATCTTAACTGCTGTTAAATTCCTCGACTCTATCCAGTTCAACAGTGGTGGTAAATGAGACTTGCTATCGAATTGCTCTCCAGACTTAAACCTTAAAGTGTTTCTTCTTAAATTCATCATAATTTTATGGGTTTTTGTGTGTGTCGAGGTTGGCACTGTTCTTGTACCTTCACTTCAATAAAATTCGAAGTAACAACCCCCTTACTCATGATTCTGTCTGAAATTCTTCCAAACATATTTGAAAAGGAGACATGGTTTGGAATGGAGCTTCTATTCATAACCAAGTCGTTCTTAATCTAATAAGCCACAGCCTTGAGCATAGCACAAAATTAGTAAAATTAATACAAATTCAAAAAAGGAATGTCAGTTGAGTTCAAAGGGGCTGTTCAAATATCTTACACTACACTTTACCTCCCACACCTTCTTACAATTGCCAGACCTGTTGATAAAATGTTTTTACTAGTAAAATAATTTGACTATCTGGTCTTTCATCTTAGTGTAATATTATAACATTCGGCCAAGTCCTCCGCCATCTTACAGTGACACTATTAGTACAAAGACCCCACCCCCTCCGAAGTGTAAGATTATATTTGAAAGGCCCAAAATGAGGTACTTTTCAACAATCTCATGAAGTGATTTGGGGCTATCTGAATACAGAAATGACCAATAATGCACACAATATTGTAATACATGTACTTTTACCAGTTCAAATAGCACATTCGGGTAAGCTGAGAGCAATGCAATTGATAGAGAGCAGAGGAGATTAAACATTACTGGAGCTCATTCGTGTTTCTTCTTTCATGCTGAATTTTGAAATGCAAAAGATAGTCTCTTAAGAAAAAAGCAACTCCTTACAATGTGATAAACAACTCATCACAAAGACTTCCATTACAAGATGCGGTGTGATCAAAGACTATACCTTATCACATTGCAGCTCCACCAGCAGTCTATCTGCAACAAACTCAATGTATTGCTTCATTAAGTCACAGTTCATTCCAATGAGATGGCATGGCAAAGCCTCTGTCAGGAAACGCTGCTCAATTGTGACAGCATCCATGATGATCTCCTTCACACGATCAGTGGATGGCTTGTGAACCAAGTGACGGAACATCAAACAGGCAAAATCACAGTGCAGACCCTGAAAATAATGGACAAAAAGGTATTTGTAGAAAAATATATCTATAAAGGAGTAACTTTGCGACTTCGGAGATCGTTGTAACCAATAGGCGCAAAAACTGGCCGCACAAAAAA
>JBCIKM010514516.1:0-19335 GCA_039654465.1 Melibe viridis | reverse complement strand
GTGTACAAAAGTACTCAGTACGTTTAACTTGTGACCCTGCAGTCATGTACCAAAAGGCAAGAAATAAGGGATGACCATCGAGTTGCAAACAAGACATTAAAAACAGGACATCACAATGAATACTGATTCAACATAGATATTTGGGGTTGAATGTAGCTCTTTCAGAAAAGATATTCTATTGGATGCAAAATTTGCCAAGTAATTGGTTTAAAGGGCAGCCCTGTACTGTCAGCTTTGAGAAAAATTATCATTTCTTCCCCCCCCCCAAGGATACCCTCACAGACGACCTTCTAACAGCAGTCTTCAAAGGTGTCATTGAAGATGCAAAGATCAACCCTTCAGACATTGGAGATATCTGCGTTGGTAGGACCTTCCTTTCCATCTTTATCTTAATCTCAAAATAAGAACACAGAAGATATTTGAAGAGGTTTCATGGTAGCACGTTGTCCCCAAAACAAAATTAAAAACATTTGGAGATACAGCTTTTAGTAAATGTGGTCCTGTAACCTGGAATTCTCTCCCTGATACTGGTAAACAATCTCCCACCATTGATTCTTTGAAGAAAAACCTAAAAACGTTCCTTTTAAAAAAAAATCTCCTGTGAATAATGTTCTAAAAGCAGATATTGTAGGCTATTGGTTGTGGATATCAATGTCTCTTACGTTATTTCTCTACCAATTTGAAAGCTGGTGCAATGAAATTTTGTAAAATAGTATTTTTAATGTAATTAGTACCTTTTGGTGTGTATGTGTGTTTGTGTGTACTTGCATGTTTGCATATTTTAAAGCGCTTTGAGGCTTCATCGGAAGGCGCTATAGAAATTTATTTTTATCATTTTATTATCAAATGATTATGCAGAAATTGTGTTGAAAACTTCTTTTCCAAATTTTGAGAACAGAAATTGTGTTGATTTAATTCTCCCTAAAACAATTTTCATCAAACTGTCTCTGCAAGGAAAGATTTTCACCTCAGCTTACATAAGTTTTACTCTGCAACCTTCTGGAGGTGCGATTATTATTATTCACTCATAATATTCACTGCCAAAATTGATGTCTATCAGCACTGTTTTCTCCATTCTTTCTTCCTTTTTTTAAAATACTGATTTGCTAAAAAGTTCCAGATATAACACTAGCACAAAACATTGTTATTGATATTTGCAGTAGTGCTTCTTCCAATAATGCCATCCCAAGTTGATATCATTGTTCATGTGTCTTTGTGCTATTGGTTGATTTCCTATAACAACACACCCATCTAGCCGTCTGTTGTGTCTGTGTTTTCCAGGAAATGTTCTGGACGGCAAAGCTGCCCTCATGGCTAGAATGGCTCAGTTCTTCAGGTACATCAGAGATGTTAGAGGCAGCTCTATGGTCACAGTTGTTCTGGTTTAGTTCAATATTTATACAACCTTTTTTGGCTTTGTCCCCATTAAAATGTGATACTTAAGAACTCATAGACTGCATCAAGCATATCAAACACATCCTAAACATTTACACTGTCCTAGGATTTGAATGCTATGTAAGAAGTGTTAACAACAAAAGTCATCAGAGTTGTTAGCGTCTGTTTTATTCATGGTTGTGATATAGAGGCCTATTTAGTCTGATTTAAAAAAAACCACAAAAACAACCTGCATTAATGACTTACTTTACAAGACTTTAGTTTTACTTCCAAGTTGAAATTTTGTTTTGTTGCCTGTTTGAAATCATGTTTTAGAAACATTCCTGTCAGCAGTTTTTGGCTCATTGCATCCTTTACATTTGTTCATTTGTACATGATGCTTCAAATGATTTGTTCCTTTCTTTTCAAGTGGGATTCCTGAAGATGTTCCTCTCTACACCACTAATAGGCAATGTTCATCTGGTCTTGTTGCTTTCATGAATGTGGCTTGTAAGTGTGCCTATGTTGTTGTTAAAATTAATGTTATTACCTTTATTATTATATTAGTTGTTGTTATTATTCAGGATGATTTTAACCTTTTGGAAATAGTTGATACCCATGATTAAGAAAAAAGGAAAGTCTTTAATTCATGAACATTACCATCACCATGACAAGAGTCAAAAACAGATCTTTTGTTTAAACAGCTGTAGAACAGAACACAAATACATGGATGGACAATTAATTAATAACAGACCCTGAGGACAGGAGTGTTACTCCGGCAGTGCCATTGATTTAACATGGCAGAGGGAAAGGATTGCCTTGACTGCCAAGCATTTTCATCATTGTCATCATTTCCACTGTTTTTAATATTTCCTTTTCACCATTATCATTGACCCAAAGTACAAGGGGATTCAGAAAGAAAACGTCATAGCCATCACTTTTTGAGTCAAAAACTAAATACATTAAAAATCTACAGCATTTAGATATGTTTTGTATACTCATTGCAGTTTTATTTCATGTTTCACAAATGATCAATGTGGCCATATTGCTTCCATCTTGTGACGTCCAGTCACCAGCCTAACAATTATCCTAAACAACTACTTGAAAAGACTACTCACAGAAAACATTCATTTATCATGCGCTGAAGATTTCCAAAATCTGAGAGATATAGCAACAGACAGGCAAGAATTGAGTCTTTTGCAAAGAACTCGAGAAGGATGCTGAGGCTGCAAAGTCAGACGACTATGGGAGCAGACAGCTCATTAAGTCAAGTCAATGTGGCCACAACCATTAGCGTGGACAACATCAAGCCAATATGAGAATTCCTCCTAAATGTGTTTCAGTATGTCACTCACACATTGAGATTGATTGCAGCTGTTGTTTGATCCTTCAAGTCATTGATACCTACTGTTTGGAAGTAGTGAAACATAAACTTTGTCTTTAACAACATGCTCCCAGAAGAAAAAGTCACACACAGTGAGGTCTGGGTATCTGGGAGGCCAATCACAGAGAAGGAGGTCTTTAACACCTCTCCGCAAAATCCATTGCTGAGGCACTTTTTCATTTTGATTGAGCTCCTGAAATTTTAGTGGCAATCAAAAGTTAAACTAATGACAGTTGTGACACCCAGTCATACTTAAAGCACCACTCTATCAAATAACCACTAATTTAGTCCACCAAAATGCAATAGACATGTAAAAGTGTGTAATGATTTTGCTGTATTCTTTTTGAATCACCCTTAATTTCTCTAAATTTTTTTTTGGCCAGCCAATATCAAAAGTGGCGTCTATGATATTGGGATGGCTGCAGGGTAAGTGACATTCTTCCACTTATTCATTGTGCAACAGTAAAGAAAATTGGTTATTTCAAGTATTTTTATACTTTTCGTCCAGATATTTATAGAATAAATAGATCATTTCTCTATTGGATAACTGAATTTTCAGTTTTTTGTATTGCAATTCATTTCAAAGAGAACCAATCAGTGCTAACATATTTTTATGTTTCCTGTCAGGACATAGAGATTTATTTGATACATATGTGTTAATGAATAAAAGGTTGAATTTTCTTTATTTATCCTATAAGAGAAATTTGTCTTTCAGGTCTGTCCCAAGGGAAGATTGGGACAAGCCAGGCGTCAACTGCATTGCGACAATATTGATTCTGTTTAGTTTAATACAATGTTAAATGAAAAAAAATTAATATCTATAATGTTTACATCACATAGGTATTAAATTTCCCCATTGTGAAAATTCACTTGAATGAATTTTAGGGTATTAAAATGAGAGAAAAGAATGCTGTTCTCTGTCATTGTATGTATGTTTTTCTTTTTAACTCCTTCCACAGTGTTGAATCCATGAGTCAGAATGCCATGGGACCTGATGGTTTCAAACCAAACCCTAAATTGGGAGACTTCAAAGAGGCTCAAGACCTTTTAATACCAATGGGGTGAGCAGGTTTGAGAAGTATCAAGCTTTATTTAATATGATGAAGTCTATGGTAAACATAAAATAAAGTGTTTGGTTCGTCAGTTTTCTCTTTGTATTATTTATTTCCACCTTGAACTTAGAATGGAATACCTTTGCCTCCAAAGGTCATTGGGCTGATAATTCTAATCCCAGACTAAATGGCTCTGAGGCTTAATATAGGTGTGCTTTCAAATCAAGAGTCGTCTTATCAATTGATTTTCATGTTATTCACAGTTTTCTTATTCATCACACTCAATAAAAAAACTCCACAGGTCTTTGGTGAAGAATAAAAGATTAAAACTAAAACACTTGATTCAAATATTTTGTAAGCATACTTTGTACCTCAATTTTTAAGATTTCTTGCCAGAAAAAAAAATTCATATGAACTTTAAAGATGGTGACAAGATTTCACATTACCGGTATGGCTGCTTTCAAAAAAGCTTTTGCATACTTTGTTGACAGAATTACCTCAGAGAATGTTGCTGAAAGATTTGGAGTGTCCAGAGAAGACCAAGATGAGTTTTCATACATGTCCCAATTGAAGTAAGAAGAGTATAAGTTTGTCTTGTATCAATTCTACACTTAGTTTTTATATTTTTGGTATCATGTGCTTTGCACTAGGCATTTGGTATTTGTCATATTATAATATTTTAAAGAAGCCAATGTCTGGATCTTGAGCTACAATGTGCTTATTTTGCATGCAGCTACAAATTTAAAAGAAATACTTTTTCTTGTTATTGAAGTTCAATATATTGATTCACTATCTGAAGGATTCTGTTAAGCTTACATTGTAAACCTTATTGGGATTGTGAGAAAAGTAAAATGTCAAATTTATTTATATGATTTCTTAAACTTTCCTTAACATTAAAAGGGCCAAAGTTAGCTCAGTTGTAGTGGACAATTCTTAAATTTTCGACTTAGCTATTTTTTTAAACGTCAACTTGCCTTACAAAAATGTTGTACAAAGTGTAATGTACACTTTATATGATACGTACTTGTTGCATTGGATTTATGGCTAATTGTCTTCTGTATCATTCAAGAAGTTTCTTTTGTTATTCATCTTTTCCTATCAATGTTTTATGATACCCGTAGAGCTAAGCAGGCGGCAGAGAGTGGACTTTTCAAGGACGAGATTGTGCCTGTCACAACTACCATTTTGGACAAAGATGGGGAAGAATCAACAATCACGGTCAGTATGAACTCTACACTTCACTTGTATCCTCCTTACAAGAAAGCGTTTCTAAATAGATGACCACTTATATAAAGAACAGATCGGGTCATCTAAAATTAGTTTACATATCAGTAGATGTTTACATCTGTCTGGCTTTTTGTTGGAGATTCCCTAGACCTAGAGGGAATTGAACTCAGGGCTACAACATCTGTCCTTATGCAACCCATCTGTTCTTTTTAAGCTTCTGCTTTATAGTATGGGTGAACTGGTTCATATAGCCTTTCAGCCATTCTAAGGCCTCCTGTTTGTTCAAACTTTTGTCCTCAAAACTTCTCAACTTTTTACTTTACCAAATTTCGAGGGAAAGATTTTAGAATTTATTTCTTTTTCACCTACTTGACGACTTTTTAATTATTTTTTTTCTTCTTTTTGAGTGCTGCCTGTGCTGGTCTAGTAATAAACAGATATGGTGTGCTCAGTTTCCTAGCTTGTCAGTGAACCACTCTCTCGATATTTGGGACAAGAACAATTGTTTTCCAGGAAATAAGAAGTTATGTATTCTGTCTCCCATTTATTATGAATAAGTTCTGTGCTGCAGACCCTCAAACCAAAATTTTTTTTATTGACCAAGAGAATTTTGGGGACATTTTTTCATTTCTGCTTTCCTCTACTGTTTTCCCATCCCTAGTGTTAAGAGAATTAAGTCTGTTATTGAAATAAGCATTGCTTGATCTTGTCGGTGAGAAACTACTTAAAATAGGTATGTAATGTACTGCACTGCAGGTAAAACTAAATTTTGACAAGGGACATGCAGAGAGATCTATTTTGATAATGTAATAGAACAGTAATAAAATGGTAGAGCATCAGTAAACTTCTTCCTCCAACATTGAAACTTTGAGTCATAGAGTTGATGGAATTGTTCGGTGTTTTGTGAGCATCTATAGCAAAACGCTTTATATCTACCCATGCAGGTGACAAAAGACGATGGGATCAGGCCAACGACACGGGAGGGTCTCAAGAAGCTCAGGCCTGCATTCAAACCAGGGGGCAGCACCACAGCCGGTACGTGCATGATATAAATATAAATGCCTCATTATTATTTACTTCATGTTGCTCTCTCTCTCTCTTTCCCCTCGTTATCTCTCACTCTTCCTGTCTCTCTCTCTCTCTTTCTCTCTGAGGTGTGAATAAGAATGTTTTCTCACAAGTGACATTTTACATTCAAATTGGAGTGAAATCAACTTTATTTTTACCAAAAAAAAAATCTGTCATGCATTTTTGTGATGTGTCAGTGGTCTATGTGTTTGCCTGCATGTACACTCTACCATCAAGGTCCATTTGGATATTTCTCCCTTAACCCTTGTTAAAATTTTTGTTCTCTTCTCATTATTATTATTTGAAATCTCTCAATTTTTTCTTTTTCCGTATTATTGCTGGTGAAGCTTATCTTATGCATTTGTACATGTGATGTGTTTGGACAATTAGAATGGCTTGGAACAAATCCTGAACCTGACAATGGGATTTAAGCATTTTATTTAAAAAATTGATTCCAGGTATTTGTGTGATTTTACAACCTATTCAGGATTATTTTCTTCTTAACCTTCTTACCTTTTATCATTTAAGGTAACTCTAGCCAGGTGAGTGATGGCGCTGCAGCAGTGTTACTGATGACGCGCCGAGAGGCAGAGAAGCGTTGCTACCCCATTCTGGGTGTGCTGCGGTCCTTTGCCGTCAAGGGCTGCCCACCGGACATCATGGGTATCGGTCCGGCTGTTGCAATACCCCTGGCTTTGGAGAAGGCAGGTAAGCATTGGAAGGTTTGCCAGCGTGTTTGGTACATATTGGTCTTGTCTGAATGACGTGCACTTGATGGATGTGTGCTAAAATCATGATGTAAAGCAAAGTATTTATGAAGTGCTTATCTATTCTGTCCTAGGGTTGACTACTCACGACATTGACGTCTACGAAATCAACGAGGCCTTTGCCAGTCAAGCTCTGTACTGTGTGCGCAAACTGAACCTTCCTGTGGAGCGGGTCAACCCCAAAGGGGGCGCCATTGCACTGGGGCACCCCCTGGGGTGTACGGGGGCACGGCAGATTGCCACGCTCCTCCACGAGTTGAAGAGGCGGGGGAAAAGGTAGGTGGAACATTTTCAACAGAGTATAGCACACTGCTAAAGATCTGATGGATTGGTAGGAAAGAAACTGATTCATTTGCCGGTCTGACTGTCTTTTAGTAGATACAGATGAAATGCAGGGAATGTTATATTTCTCCATTTCAAGTTGGAACATATTTTTAAATTTTCATTTGGTTTGATAATCCAGATAAAAGACCGTCTGTATATCCTTTTCTTTGTGGTATGTGATAATTGTATTAAAAAGAAATATTTATTGTGTAATTTTACAACCAGCTCTCTGCTGTTTTCCAATGTACATCAGTGGTTGTAATGGTGCAAGATGGCTGACATTCCATCATTTTGAGATTCGAAGGATGATCTGTTGGCAAACCGTTGATGCTGTGATGTGATTTTTATAGGTCACTTTGTTGTTGCAGGCATTCTTGACTTGCCAGGTACACCTCACACTCACACTCACAGGCATTTTGGTTCGTAATCACTGGTACCCATGATGGGTGTACAATTACTTACAAAAGTTATAGTTTGTAGTTTCTTGCAGTCTCTTTCATTGTGTTTTCCTCCCCAGGGCATGTGGTGTTGTCTCCATGTGTATTGGGACGGGCATGGGGGCTGCGGCTGTATTTGAGTACCCTGGACCCTCCTAGTCCACAGTGCTGCCACAAGTCATGGACCTTTGTCTTTTTTTGTTACATCAAGAAAGAGAACATAAAGAAGATACTAATTAATTTTTTTGTACTCCAGGACCACTTAAGATTTAAAAGATTGTACAGCAGTGATTGATGTATCATTATGTGAAATGCAAAATTGTTATTCCTGTGATATTTTTGTACCATTTAATGACACTGTGTGATGAATTTAAAATGTAGCCCATGAGAAAGAATAATGTAATAAATAATAATCAATGAACGCCAGCTGGTGCTTAAAAAACTAATGGAAGAAAAAACAAAACAAAAGAGCCAGAGGCTAGGCTTAATTGGACTGAAAAATAATTATAGTTCTTTCCACTGAAAAAAAAACCCAGCATTTTTTATAAATAAGTTTTTGTTTCTGGACAGATCTTTTTGAATTTTGCATTGTCAATGAGACAAATTTTTCTTTATTAAATAAAAACTTTGACTCAGATCTGTTGTGTATAAAATAGGTATTTTCTATACCTTAAAGAAGGCATTTTCCCCAATCTTTTCAGTAGAACTTAACAAACGTCTCAA
Organism: Melibe viridis; assembly: GCA_039654465.1. Taxonomy (NCBI): domain Eukaryota; kingdom Metazoa; phylum Mollusca; class Gastropoda; order Nudibranchia; family Dendronotidae; genus Melibe; species Melibe viridis. Next base: position 10,979 of record JBCIKM010514516.1, on the reverse strand, counting down.
TGTTATGTGTTCAATATCAATAATATGATGTAGTTTATATTGAAGAAAAACTATTTCTTAAGCAAGAAAATATTGTACATGTGTTAGTGCATTGCAAATCTTGGTGCAAACAATGCAAAGACAAAGAAGAAATCAGGTAAAACAATGAACGGATGTTGCTCAAATCTTGAACTCAGTTAAAACAAAATGACCTGGAGCTGCATGCAGATTTTCAAAACAAAATATTCATGGACATAAAAGTTACTTAGAAAAATGCTGATTCTTTTTTTGGTGGAATGGACTATAGCACTGGTATGGAAGTCAAGTGGGAACTAATTGTGAGACTGAAGGTAATTATTACATTTCCCTATAGCCTGTGGGTTGTATCGTAAATGGATCAGCCAGGATCTCTATGCAGCGCTAACCTCAAGTTAAAAATATAATTTTGTAATAATGAATTGGAATTTTTAAATATTTTTTTCAAAAAAATAAATCAGATTCTACGGATAAACCTATTTCACATAGCTATTTTAATTTATTGTTTATAGTTTTTAATCATTTGTCACTAGTACTAGTCATTTATTTCCTGTTTTCATTTTAAACCCTTTATTAATCGCATTGCTTATTTGCTTCCTGTGTTAAATGGACAGCATGAGTAGGCAGTGACATGTCATGCATTTGCCATTCCATCCTGTCTTATGGCAAAGACATAGACCCAAACTCACTACAATTTGCACCCACGTTTTATGTCATTGAACTGTGAAATTGATGCTTTGTGAAATCTGAAGCGAGTTCACAAGCCATCATTGCATTATCTTTCCCTGATTAACTGAGGGTGAAATTAATGAAGCAGTAAAATGTATTCACAATCCAGGTGAGAAAACTGAACTTTCTACTGTTGTTTATTGGGTGCACGATTCTAGCATGCTTGCTTTTAAAGGTTTCTTAGTTTCCATGCCATCTGTGACGAAGCACTGAGGAAGTAGTGTGAAGTTGTATGAGCTGTGGATTTACGCTGTCTCTGTCCTTACTTCCCCAAAGTGATGGAGATCCTGTTTGTTTCAATAAATTAATAAGAGCTGGAGGGCTTGCGGTTTGTGGGATTCCGTCATAGCTTAAGTGTAAAAGAAAAGAAATAGAAGTAGAAGAGCCCACCAACTACCTGCCGCCTTTGGAGGGTTTTCACCTCCTGCTGGCGCGCAGGGGACCTATTGTATTCTCCGGGTCCCCACGGGGTAAAGATCTTGGGTCTTCCCGTACCATCATGCTGTAAAATGTGATGGCCATTGCTTATTTTTTTAAGGAGGGATGATATTTTTTGTTGTAAATCATCTCTCGGTGGTGTCGATATGTGTTTTGAGAGATTATATGTATTTATTTTTTAGTGTAAATCATCTCTCTGCTGTTTCAGTTTGTGGTTTAATCTGTTCCCTCTTTTAACTAATTCTTTCATCTTACTTTCCTCTGGGCTCCTCTATGACCCTCATGTGTCGTGGGGCCCTAAAACCTACAATAAAGAAACAAACATCACATCTGTGCCACAATTTGACCTCATAAAATGTAGTAGTTTGACTTGTGAGTGTGGGTTTACCCTGTCTTGGCCCTCACTCATTCTATCATCTTGCTTTCCCCTGGGCTTACCCATGACCCTCATGGAGCCCTCAAACCATAATCAGACCAGAAGAAAGACACAAATTGTTTCCCAAATTTCTCTTTAATGGGTAAAGTGTAGCATTTTGCTCCCAAAGTGACAAAAACTTTGTGTCCATTTGACACATTTGGCACATTTAAATCAAAATTGAGAAAGTGGTTTGTTTTGTTGTTGGTTTAAGGGCACCACAAGAGATGAGGAGCATAAGAGGAAAGCAAGATGAAAGGTCATTTGAAAGAGAAGACAGGCTTTGACCATGCAAAAGACATTTTGGAGAAAAATATCACTCACAGTCCACAGACATTTCACGGAGAGATGATTTACAAGGAAAAAAAATATTTGGGTGTAAAAGGACTGAGGCCATGAGTAAGTGGAGAGGAGGAGAGGAATATTTTGGGGGGCATGAAATGTCACTTTTGGCTCGGCACAGCATTTTTACCCTGTCATAAAGTTATATAGAAATGTATGTGTCTTTTTACCACCAACACATCCACACGCAAAAGGTGTGACAATGTGCTGACCACTGACGGGCATTTGCAGCCCACATATCTTGATTCAATGTCTGTGTTGCATTGGTTTTTTTTAACTATTAATACAGCTGTTCCTCATAATAAGACAGACCCATTAAAATTAAACATTGTTGTAAGTGTCAAAAAACAAGTAAACAAGATTCATTAGGGAGGGAAAAAAAGGAGTTTGTGGTGTGAATGGGGAGTACCTACTGCGGTATGGTAATTTATAACGAAAGAGTACAAACAGTCACTTTCACACTAAAAAAATTATGCTTAGAGGAACACACACTAAAAAAAATTATGCTTAGAAGAACACAATAAGCACTTTATGGAAGAATGAATGTACCTGGTGTCACTCTACAGAAAAGCAACAAAATCAAAAGGAGGAATTAAGAAACAACTGCAAGTCAAGAAGTCTTAATTTCCATAAGAAAGTTTGACAGAAAATTTGAGTTCACTTAAAATGGAATGAAAAATCCCAACAAATAAAAAAAAAAAAACCAAAAAACTAACGGACCAATGCACATATTTGAATTTTATATGACAAAACATTCAATGTTCGAGAACAGAGAAAAACTTTGTAGCCTTCCAATTGACTGTTCAACCCTCCCCCAAAATAGAAAAAAAAAAGACTGTTTTCACTGAGTTATTGATAACAACGAAAAGAATGACAGAGACATAAAATTAAAAATAGCTTTGACATCTCTGCATGATGACAAAGAAGCATCAGTTGTCAGATAAACTTCTGTAAATGTAAACAGGGGGCATCTACTTTCACTTTTTTCTCTATTTTCAGTAAAACCAGATTTGGCACAGCCAATTACTCAGTCTTGCATGTAACACATGATAGTAGACTCTTGATAACACAATTTTCATGGTAACACATGACAGAAGACTGGAGAACACAGTTTTCATGGTAACAGTAAGACATGATAGTAGACTCTTGATAACACAATTTTCACGGTAACACATGACAGAAGACTCTGGAGAACACAGTTTTCATGGTAACAGTAAGACATGATAGTAGACTCTTGATAACACAATTTTCACGGTAACACATGACAGAAGACTCTGGAGAACACAATTTTCACAGTAACTCTACACATGACAGTCGACTCTGGAGAACACAATTTTCATGGGAACAAAAAAAAAAAAAGTGTTCACTGAAAATTGAGCGCAAAAAAACAAAAAAACAAAAAGTAGACAAATAGTGTTGAACGGGAATATTAGATGTGCTAAAGAAGACCGTTAGCCCCCAAAAAGGACCAGTTAACCCTGGAGAGCTGGAACTTAGTCCTGAAAAGGACGAATTAACACTGCAGAGGTTTTTTAAAATTTCTTTTTAAATTAAAAATTTTTTTTTACAGTTCAGTTTTGGGTGGTTTTTTCCGCCGCAGAAATGGAACTTGGCCCTGAAAAGGATTGGTAGTGAAGAGAGCTGGATGATCACTTCTTTACAAAGTAGTGAGACATCTTTCCCTGGGACTTTCGATCCCGATGATGGCTGTTGAGAAGTGTCTCCAACCTTGAGATGGTGGCGACGATCTCCCCACTACACCCTCTACCAAACAGTCGCATGTTTGTCAAAGAAATCTGCGGGTTTTTTTTGGTGTGATTTTGATCAATTTTTTAAAACGATACTCTCTGAAAATGACACCGTCTTAACACTTCACACAATGTGCAGCTTTTTAAAAAAAGTATTGCTATGGATGATCACATTACATACATTCGTCGCCTTCTGATCTGCCACTGAAACGAATCAACAGCATCCACCTTTACATCACCCGGAATGCATGTAAATGTCTTGTGTCTCTCGTCTTCACCAAGCTCGATTATTGTTACTCCCTCTTTTTTGGCCTTTCAAATGGGAAACTAAAACGTCTCCAATCTGTACAGAACAACTATGCCCGATTGATTTTTGGAACAAGAAGACATACTGATGTGACACCTTTCCTCTTTCGGCTACACTGGCTGCCTGTCCATCAAAGGATTAATCATAAAGCTGCGACTATGATCTTCAAATGTCTCAATGGCACGGCCCCTCCATACCTGTGCTGCCTTCTTTTTACCTATGACCCACCCTGAGAACTCCGCTCATCTAAATGCAACCTGTTGGAAATTCCCCCATCTAATCTAAAAATAGGCAAACGCAGTTTCAGTATTTATGGTCCCAAGGTTTGGAACAGTTTGCTGAATGGACTTAATCAACTGAAGACACTGGAATCTTTCAAAAAACATCTAAAGACTTTTCTTTTCAGTCAATGCCTTGGCGGGGTTGATTGTTGAGTTTCTTCACGCTGGCATTATGTGTTTTGTGTATGTGAGACAGAGAGAGAGAGAGTGTGTGTGTTCTTTGTGTCAGTGTGAGTTGAGGTGTAAATATGATTATGGTACTGCAATGATTTTTTTTTTTTGTGTACCTAGAGCCTGCTGCTAAGGTGGGGATAGTTTTTGTGTGTTATAAATGTGCATTATTATTTTTATGTAGGAGGGACCAGGAGAAAAAATCGTGCTAGTTGACAATTGCGCTAAGTGACTTTGTGTTATGAAAAAGCTACTTGGTTCAGTGACATTATTTGTTTATGTGAAAACAAGACTTTTGAGAAAAAAATGTAAAAAATCACACTCCAAATCGGAGAAATCTTTTTGATCCCCAAAGATTTTATCTGAACACAACAGACTATGATGAGTAGTCTGATAACTCTAGTGGCATTCACAGTCTGTCAATAAAATCTTTTGGCGTCAAAAAGATCCCTCTGTGCCGCTCCCTTGCCACAGCAGCGTCTACCCTGGTCATGGCAAAGGAGGGAGAATTTTCAAAAATGAGAAAAGGGAAAGTGGTTGACTACTAATACCAGATGACTGCGTGTTTGATGGATATAGTATTGATAGTGAGTGATTGTAGTGATTGACTAGTGAGAAAGAATGATTGTTATTACTATTACAGCTCACACTCAATTCTTATAAACTGAGGGATAGGATAGAAGTATGACTGCAGATTTTGTTAAAAAGACTATGCATTTCACAGATCTGTAAATAGAAGACCACATACCTTTTTTTTTTTTAAATGGAGTGATGTGATGGCTTAAAAATGACAAGACATTGAATCAAAAACATTTGATTTAGAATGTCTGAACATAGAATTGTCTTATTTTTTATAAAAGTCATTTTTTATGTCATAGAATCATTTTCACACTTATATCAGCAACTCTTGCAGAATCGGAAATCAAACCTGTCATTAAAAAAAAAAAAAAAGAAAATATATGAAAGAATGAAACATTTCGAATATAAAAGTTAGTTGTAATTCGTATTTCAGTGCATCATTTTGGTTAGTTTGAGTATTGAGATCAAAATTTTGTATATCCAGCTTAGCTGCTGTCCTTAAACAAATGGAAATGAATCATTCCCAATGCTCTGCCTGAGCAAGTACAAGATCTGAAACGTGATGAGAGTCAATCCTGAACTAGAACAACACGAGGCTGCAGGATGTTCCTGGTCTGCTTTTCTACTTCTGTTTCTTTTCTTTTCCATCCCTTTTTCCCCAAGCTTAGACAGTGGAAAATAGTTGTGTTTCAATAGAAACAACACCCGTAACACAACCTGATATTTATTCAAACAATGAATTCAAAATTCTGTTTTTTAACAAATTGGTTGATTCATTTCTAGATTTGTATATCAAGAACCCAATCACAGTCGCAGTTATGGTGAGCAGCACTCTCTAAGTCTAAGTGAGAGGTCATTAAAAATGGTGAACGGGTAAAAACTCCAGTAACCTGATTTGACTGAGATGCAATCAAGGTATTTCAAAGTTTTACAAATCATTGGTTTGTTAGTGTGAAACCACTTTAATTACTTTCACCTAAGCAATAATCTTGTGGGTACTTATCATCACTGGCCGTCTTGAGGTGTATGTGGATTACATTGTGCTACAATTGGAACTTAAAATAAAACAACAAAACAATCCCCAAAAATATAAAAAAATAAAATCAACAAAATAACAAATAAAACCTCAAACACATTCCTCCTCCAACCCCCCTCCCCCACCAATTAAAAAAAAAAAAAAAGAGGCAAACATTCTTTCAAAGAACATGAATTGTTCATTCTACTCATTTTTTGTTCATAACAAGAAACTCATTCAACAATGATGAAGGGTGGGATAAGATGGGTCTCTTCCATTCTGATAAAAACACAGGAGGGGCCTTGACCCTAAATAACAACAAAAATATAGAGCATAAAAACAACAATTTAGAAAGAACAAATCATACATGTCAAAAATATATACAGACAGAAATACAGCAAGGGAGAAAATCCCTTATATACATCGATTATGAGGAGAGAAAAAAGGGGAAACCAACAAACAAAGACATCCCCCCCCCCCCCCCCCCCAACGAAAACAGTCATAAGAATTTCATAAGCAAGAACATCTGGGCTGTGATGGTAATTCAGAATCTGATTTACACAGGATATGATGAATGAATCAACACAACAAGCTGTCGTCAAAGTCAACAACACATTAACAATGTGGATCTAAATCACAAAAAAATGTTAAAACCTTTCCTACAAAAAACTGCCGCCTTTCTCTAGCTTCTTTTCAAAGAAGAATTTTTGTTGTTTTTGTTCAAACTTCAAACATTTGATTAATATCTAAATGTGACAATTTAAAGACTTTACACATAACTGGAAAACAAGCAAACAAAAAACCCAAGAAATCAGCCAAAATATCAGTGCCAGTCTCAGCATGAATTATATTTACAAAAAACAAAAACACACACAAAAAAACACATGAAAAATAACAACAAAAGCCAGAAACGTATTACACACCAGAAAAAAAAAACCCACCACCCCTCCCCCCTTGCCCCCAATACATCAATTTTCATAAAGATTGACAGCTTTTAAAACAATCAAATTTTTTGACAGTTCAAAAATAAGACTTTCCTTAACTCATGGTCATAATACTTTTTTTGTTTGTTTTTGCATTGTACCATTATCTAAAGGCACTCAACATACATAATAATCTTTTGTAAAACATGACTTTCCGGCTCTGTCTGCCTGGTGGTGATTATGTTTCCTCCAAGGTGCTGAGGCTGGCATTGGGGGGCCTCAAGTGTGTGGCCAGATGGAGGCTGTTGAGACTGGGTTCCAGCAGGGGCATGCTGGGATTGGATGATGATGATGATGATGACAATGACGAGGACAGCGATGGGAAGGGCATGAATGATGACTTGAATACAGATGAAGGCGGTAGGGATGAGGATAATGATGGCGACGATGATGATGATGATGATAGCGGTAGAGATGATACTGATGATGCGGGTAAAGATGAGGATGCCGATGCTGCTTCGAGGCCTCCATCCAGAAGGTGCATCGTGTCCGGTGGAGGGTTGACAACAGAGTACATCAGGGGCTGGCTCATCTAAGAGTCAAACAAGAACAATCATTGTTTGTTTTGTGTTTTTAAACAAAAAAAAAACAATTAAATTCACTACCAATAAGCTTCTTACGCTTAATTTTAACCTATTGGGAAAATAAAATATCAAATAGATGAATTCAAACTCAGTGTTTATGGTTAAAATCTAAAAAAAACAAACAAACCAAAACTGTTTATTCAAGAAAGGAGAATTTGCATACTATAAAGTGGAATGCATATAAAGTCACCTTGCTTCATATGAACAACTTTCTTGTGAAAGAAACAAGAAAAAAAAAAAGAGAGAGAGAGAGAGAGAGAGAAAAAAAAATTAAGAGAAAATGAGGTAGAGCAACAAAGACAAAATATACAACACTTGCAGGCAACAGGTGTTTTCAAAAGTGAAACTTACTGCATCTGAAAAGACAAAATTGGCGCCGCTGTTACTGCTTGAAGGGCCAGTGCCACCTTTCAGGGAATGCTGGGAGCTTTCTGGGGACAGGATCAGACGGGGGGAGGGGTGGGGATGCAGGTAAGTGGCAAAAGGCTCAGTGATTGATTTTCAAAGATGGTTTCACAATGTATCTGGCAGTTGTGACTGGATTGGAGCAGGTATTCTTTCCAGCAAACCATCAGTAATTAATACGTCAAACTCTCAAGGGGTTTTCATGTAGGATGATTGTCACTGTCATTTTATCAAGGCGTATCAGTTTATTTGTTTATTGATGGTTTTAGGCCCCACAACAAACGAGGGTCATAGAGGGGCCCAAAGACTTATCAGTAACACATGTTCATTGTCTAGGTTTAAGCTGGTAGTTTATTGGTATCATTATCAACATTATTTTTAATCACAATTGTTAAAATGCACTTTTGTCCTCGTTTCAAGCAGTGTGAGCAAAACGTACTTCCAGGACAATAAAAGTTATCTCATCCTTCCAGATCTAATCATATGAATGAACTGAAAGCTGTGAGGCTTTCCCTTAAACTCTGATATTACATGAGGAAATAAAAAAAACAAAACAAAAAAAAAAGTGTCAGCAAAACGCTGCTAGATGCACACAGCTGCTTACTCACCAGCAGGACTTAGAATATCCTCCACCCCAAGGTTGAGTTGGTCAGACATCTTGGATGCAGGGGGAAACTTTGGGGTCTGAAATGGATAGGGAAAAAAAATAAAGGCAGTTGTCAAACTCTTGAATAAGCAAAGCATAAGCCATGTCCCATTTTAAAACTCCTCCTTCTTTGTCTCTCCTTGAACTGTTTCATCCTTAAACTATTAACTACCCAAATCCTGTTCTCTTGTCACATGGAGTAAAACAATTGCATGCTACACAGCATTTGAACTAATTACTCATTGATTGCTTAAATATCTCAATGCAATGAAACAATTAAATTCAATGGTCTTATATAGTCAAGCAAAACTAGTAAGATGAAGTTACTTGTTATTCATCATTTAATTTTCATAAAAGAAATTGTTATGTCTTACAGCTTACAAAATAATCTTGCTAATGATTGCAAAGCTCTGAAACATTAAAGCAACAGCACATTGGAAAAACAAAATCAATAACACATCCACCTGTCAACAGCCCACAGCAGAAAATCTCTCACAAATTATCCAAAAACACTAAAAGTAAAGGAGGTTCAGGTTAAGCTTTGTTCTTCACATTCATTTAACAGGATGATAATAAGATTAAAAAAAAAAAAAAAGAATTTTGAGAATGAATCTAGACACAACCATTTAAAACTGTTTTGCACAGTAACAATCCTAGCCTGGATGTGAGGAGTGATCTGTCCATACGCTGCCCAGTCTGTCCATCCAGGGTTCAAGTGAAATTTATAAAAACAAAAGAAAACAACAGGAAACGTCCACATAAGGAAAAATACACAACACAAAGTTTTAAGTGAGAAAGCCACAGGGGTTGGTGCCTATAAATGGCTTTCAGTCTATCACTGCAGGTAGGTTGGAGGGAAACATGTTTGCCAACCTGTATGACGTCGTCGGGGGAGGAAATGTCTTCTAGGCTTCCCCAGGAGGAGGTACGGGTCATGAGCGGTGAGGAGTCGAGCAGGGAGAGTGGCACAGACAGCCGTGCATTGACAGCCATGAGGTGGTTGCGGCGCTGTGTCAGGTCCCCAATCTGGTCCTCCAGCTGACGGTTCTCACTCTTCAGCCGGTGGAGGCATGTCAGCAGGGAGGAGACTGTACAGAAGGGAAGAGATGAGGAGAAGGGGAAGGTGGAAGGAGAATGGAAGAGAGGAGGTGGAGGGTGAAGAAGAAGGGGAGAGAGGATAAAGGAAATGTTTTCGAACACTTTGAATGTTGCATTAGCACCTTCTTGATTTATATAGGACAGCATTTAGAAAATATGCGATAATTCAGTTTGCTCCAACAGTTTTTTCAAGCATTAAATGCAGATAAGTTTTCTCATTTTCTATTTACAATAATATGTGCATCATCATGTTTTTCTGAGCCATCTGTGTCACCACCTGCACCATTTTCTTTGATTGCCATTATTTCCAGTGCCAGCTCCAACTCTATTCTTCATATCCAGACAGGGGAAAGAGATTCCATGGGCAGGAGAGAAACAAGAGAGGAGAGAGAAATGCTACCACCTACTGTCAAAGTGGTCGCTCTGGTCCATGAGGAACTGTGCTCCATGGTCCCACTGCTGCTCCAACAGCTGCTCCATGGTCAAAGGGAAGCTACTGCAAATATCATGACAAAGCACAACAGAGTTTGGTTACTTCTGAAACACAATAAGGGAAGCAGCTACTGCAGGTACTACAACATGGCACAACAAACTTTGGTCACTGAAAAAACACATCAGCGGAAGCGACAGCAATTTTTCAGAACACAGATAACTTTGCTCACCTATAGGCAAAAATCTATTTTTACCACATTTTAATTTTTTGCAGTTTTTAACACTGATATTGTTAAAACAAAGCCCATAGTTTCCAATGTTGACAGGTAACTAAATAAAATATGTTTCCACTTAATCTTTTCTTCCTTTAAAACCAGCAGGGTGTGTGATGTGTGGAGTCACATCAACACAGTCTCCATTAGTGGAGCAAAGGCCCTTGGCAACACATTTACAACAACAAAGTTAACATTAGAAAATCACCGTAGAACTGATTTTTCCTTCAATTCTACACAAAAGGAGTACCTTAATAATTCTGTCTTGAAAAGAGAACTATCATTTTCATTGAAATTACAAGGCTTTCAAAAAATATTTGACTTAAAGATAGAAATATTGTCCATTATTTCTGTGGGATGTGTGTGTGTGTGTGTGTGTGTGTATGTGTGAGAGAGAGAGAGAGAGGGAGAGGGAGAGAGAGAGAGAGAGAGAGAGAGAGATAGAGAGAGAGAGAGCGAGAGAGAGAGAGAGAGAGAGAGAGAGAGAGAGAGAGAGAGAGAGAGAGAGAGAGAGAGAGA
>JBCIKM010514515.1:0-29447 GCA_039654465.1 Melibe viridis | reverse complement strand
TTTAAGGAGTTTGGACGACATCCAAGAAGCAGTTTAAGGAGTTTGCACGAGATCCAAGAAGCAGTTTAAGGAGTTTGGACGACATCCAAGAAGCAGTTTAAGGAGTTTGCACGAGATCCAAGAAGCAGTTTAAGGAGTTTGCACGAGATCCAAGAAGCAGTTTAAGGACATTGGTACTTTTATACCCTGTCCTCTGTTATGTCTATTACCCATGGTAATGCCAGCAAACATTTTGGCTATGTGATGTGAGCTGTGTTTCTGTTCTACTTCCTTGATAAATCTGATGAAAAGCAGTCACCACCAAATGTTGGGTGCTCTGCTAACAAAGACAAACAAAAAACTCCAACATGGTTAATTTGCATAAATTCAAAGGGGCACAACCAATTATGTGCATCTTATCATATCCAATCAAAGGTTATTCAAGATGACCATCTTTTGAAGGCCTTGAACTTGTGATATGACATGTATTTTATCATATCATAGGTAATCAATACCTTTATAAAGAATAAGGTCCATATAAATTTCATTCTATCCAACCATTCATCCAACATCATGATGTCGGTCAACCAAAAACTTAAAGTAATCAACAGAATCAGCGTTTTTCTTTTTTGTTCCAAACCAAATACTATTCCAAGTCTTCAATATGCTATGGATGAATGAATTTTGTCTAGTTTTTGTATTGTATCTTGAAATATGTATTTTACTTTTGTCACCCTTTCTAAAAAGGAAGACATTGTTTACATCAGTATATCAGTATTTGAGACCACTGTGTGGCTTGATGAATCTAGATATTCCATCATCTCTTTATAAACTGCACTTTTGTACTTAATATGTTTTGTACACCGGTCTCAAGCATGGACAGTTAACATGGGTATACACTTTTTTCTTCCTCTTCCACTTCTTCTTCTTCAATCAATTTAGTCACGGCTTCATATATTATAATTGTAATTTTTTAGACAGATCTTTATTTTTAATTTTGCCTGGAAAGCAGCCTCGAAGACTTCCCTTTCCAAATTCGAACTATCAATGGTTCTGTTATACTCGTATGTGAAATATACACATAGGACATCTAAATTTATTGTTCATCTATGATAGAAATATGTTCTTGATCCTTCCTCCCTGTGACTAGTGAGTGATTTCCAACCGGAAAAATTACCAGAAAATATTTGCCATTCATGAACCTAGAACCAGCGGTCCTGAAGTTGGGAGGAAAGCAAATTTTACCCCTCCACCAATCAGAATCTTTTGATAGAGATTTTATCATGCATGAAATATAAATATTGCTTGATAGTAGACATGGTGCAATCGTCTCACTCTTTCTAACATTACACATCCTGGATGTTATTATAAGTGCCACAAAAGATGACCGTCAAAATACAAAATTGAAGATTTTTTCCTGAGATTCTGGTGCACTTTGTCAATTTCGTTGGAGTTTGGTGGGTAATTCAAGTAAAAAATTAATTTACAAAGGAAAACTGTGTATTTTGGTGAGCAAAGCAATGTCCCAGCCTACGGGTTGGCAGTGACTACTGTATGTGGATGATGAATGGGGAAGAGGAAGAGGAGAGGGAAAATGGTGATTATTACTATGAAAATTTTGAAAACCTGTATGAAAAGTCACTCCACCTTGCTATATCATGCTTGGTTGTTTTGTTTTGTTTTTCTTTTTTTCTCAATTAAAAATTAAAGAAACCACTTTAAAAATATGGATAAAAAGATTACATTTGTCATTATCCTATAATGATAGCCTTCTACAGAATGATGTGAGTCAATAAACATAACAAACAAACAAACAAAAAAAGAGAAACAAACAGGAAAACAACAACAAAAAAAAGGTTTAATGACCCAGCCAACAAAGAAAATAATTTAACCACGGTTTTATGTTTCAAGTACTTGTTTACTGTTCATACTCATACAACAATTCATTTAGTATAGTTTCTACATTAAGGCGGGGGCAAACATTTTACCAAGCAATTCAGTTTCTGCATAAATACAATTTCCACATAAAATCGGGGCAAGATCTGTTTATTTATTTCTTGCCACCACACTGTTGAATCTGGGCCTCTTCTGAAGCTCATCTGCTTTGTCAATGACAAACTTTTTGGAGATACTGGGATTTCTGGAGAAGAAAATGGCAAAACCATTAAGACATACTATAACTGTATCAATATTCCTGCTCAGTCTATGCTTATTTTTGATAAAAATGTGATAATAGTCTTATGATAATTTACCAGTGGATTCAAGCAGTTAGTAGTAAAAAAAATTCATAAAAAAAGTAAGGTAAGCAATAGCTACCATTGTGGTCTTAACCAAAAGAGGGAATAGCAGCCTTGAAAGGTTAACAACTTTTAGTTAGATTTTTCATTTATACACTTACGCCATCACAAGCTCCATGGTTCGTAAGGTGTCTTTGGTTTTCTTGTGTGACTTCCCGAGCAGAACCAACTCAATGTTATGACACTGGGAGTGCACGATGAGAAAAGAAGATTTCTTCGTTTCAATGAAAAATTGCTTTGTCAAAAGTTGCAAATTATTTGATAAACCTATTTCAACCAAAAAGCTTAGGACAATACAGTGAAGCCCTGTTTGTGTAAAGTTTCACTCAGCACGTTAAAGCTTATTTGATAACATTAAATAATATTTTCTGCCTTAATTATGCTTGTTGCAAGTTTAAGCTTAATCATGATTACCTTATTCATCAAAGTCTATATTTTCAATTCAAATCATAAAACTCAAGGAGCAATGGTTTATCATAGAGAACACGAAGAAAATTTTATTCTTGCATTAGATACACTTAAAATTAAATGAAAACAATGTATCAAACAATACAGGTTTTTTTCTCATAAAATTGATGTTAAAGGGAGGATGGCAAAAACAAGACCCAAAAGCAAAAATACAACTTCATATGTTAACTCAAGCCATAAACATATCCAAACCTTTTTATAAAACCTGATGGCCTTCTCCAATTCCTCCTGAGCCAAACATACACTTCCCATCAACTTGTATGTGTCGCAAACAGATTCTGAGTAGTCCCCAAATGCTTCAGATTTTTTTGGCAGGCTGGATTTAAGCATGATCATTGCTTCCTGGAGTAAAAAACAAACAAATAAACTTCAAATCACTATTTAATTATATATCTTGAAACAATTCATTATTACTTACAATTACACCTGAGCAGTCCTCATTGCACTGCTTAACAGTCAGTCCATGGTTAAATTTTGCAAAGGACTGCAAGGACCGGTCCTGGTCCTGGTTATTGGGCATGGTTAAAGAAAGACGAAGCTGGCATAAATGTGACATGTTGCACCAGTCTTTTGACAGTTAAGCTTGCACAGACGGTCAGGTCCTGGCCAGAAGACCAGGGAAAATAATGACATGGGAAAGGGGTGTGAGCAGTTGGCCATAGCAGTAGGCAATAGGCAGAGCATTACTGAACTTTGGCACCTGCCCTATTTTTATCAATTGTTCCCCTCCTTTCCCTATCTCTCCCTCTCTTCTTATAATATAAAGAACTGCTGTTAAAAAGGACTACACGAGGTCCTTAGGCAAAGGACCAAGGACCGCAAGGACCAATCTTTTTAACCAGTCCTTGCTCAGCTCTAGCTGCAATTTCTGACCAATGAAAAACTTTGGCCGCAAATGAATATTCAGCAGATATTCCAAAACAATTTTGGAATTTGTATAGTGAGCCAGTGTGTGGACCAGGTCACTTTCTATTTAGTTAAGGGAAAGACAAGGAGAAGAAGAAGGAGGAGAAAGAAGGAAGAGGAACAAGGAGCAGGAGGAGGAGGAGGAGAGGGAAAAGGAGAAGAAGAGGAACAACAACACTAAAGAAACTGTTGTCAAACTCGCATCCTTAGATGTTCTCATCAGGAGCAGATTAAAGAGAAAATGAGCTATCCCTGTTCTCCCATCTCCTTACAACAATTCACCAACCTGGAGGTTATCAGTCCGGATCAGCAGCCTGGCTAAGTGATCCTCCACCTCCAGCGTCTTCTTGTGGTTTGGTCCATAAAGGACAGTGCATGTATTCAGGCATTCCTCTAAGTAACCCTTTGCCAAACCTGTAGATGGAAACAAGGATGAAAAAATGGTACAAGTCAATTAATATTAATTGTGATCATGAAAATTATTTGTAAAGCTCTCTCATCAGCCATAAATGTACAGTAATATAGAGAATGTTATGTAAAGTTCTTACATCAGTAAGTCAAAATATATTTTTCAAACGTTCTTTAGATCATTACAAAAAATGTAATACAATTACATTTCAATCAATTTCTCCCTCATTTCTTCTCATGTGAATAATGAAAAATCTTGAAAAGATTACATATCTGACAAAATGAAAAACTCTTCAACCTTCTGAATCTTCTCTCCCAGTGTTTGCGTATGCTTGAGACAGATTGAGTGCTGTATCAACTAATTCTGGATGTCCTTCTTTGTGGCTGAGGATAGAAAACACAAGCCTTCAAAGTTTCACCACAAACTTAATATGAAATATTGATAGAATCAGTACCTACAGGGAAGAAACTATAAACAGGATAATGATGAAGCTGATAGTATTAGCAGCCACATAAGTTACGGTAATGATGATTATGGTCGACAACAAAAATGATGCTTACAGCTTCAGATACAATGAAAGCACATCATCAAAATAATAATGATACAAAAGTTTTTACTTCAAACGGAAAATTTATCTTTCATTCTTTTTGCCAGCCTTATTTCTTTACCGAAACAACTTTATATGAAAATGAGCATTTCAGCCTTTCAATTTTTCACATCTTCAGTTTGATCGCATTATTTGACACTTATAATCCTAATATAATCAATAACTCATTCATTAAACTTACATAGCAGATGCAATAGAATGAGCCTGCAACATTAAATGAATGGATTTCTCATGATTTGCATGACGGCCTTTAGACTGCTCCAGCTAAAATGTGAAAGAAAAAGACAGGAATTTCAAAGTAAATAACACCAATTCTAAAACACACATTACAAAATCAGAGTGACAAATAACATGAAATGACACTTTTATATTCTTGAGTAAAAAGCCCTGGCCATTTTCATAAAAACTGCCAACTGATATGTATTCCTCATCATTGTAGGGATATACAGAGTAGAAGGATAGATCCATGAAACAAGGAATTCGTTTAATTAAGCCAAGATCATTCTAGTTGGTAAATTAAGATTTGGACAAGGGCTCAGTGAGGATGAAGAAAACATGGATGTGGAAAATGTGATTAATTTTATAGAATTTTACTGATACCCTCCTGTTAAAGCATTGAGTAAATTAACAATTTATCAACCAACTAAAATCTTGTATTTTACTAACCTTGCCATACTCTGTATACACCCTCATGACCCGTGGGTCATCCGTTCCATACTGAGCTTCCATCAGTTCCAACACCTTATCATATTTTGTACTGGCTAAGGCGTACTTCTTTTGCTTACCATACAGTCTAAGAGAAAAATTAATCAGTTGTACATAATGAATTCTTTTTGTATTAGTTATTTTATATAGTTTAGAGCATTGCATGTGAGTCGCTCCCAAGATTTTATTTTCGAAAGCAAATGTTGTAGGATGAAAAATATTCTTTGAGCTTTGGCAGTTAGAATCGTTTGCTGTTAAGAACAAAGATAACAATGCCTATAATATAATCAAACAAGTTTAAGAACAAATCATTTCTGATTGAGCTTTGATACAAAATTCTTAATGACACCATAGAAATTTAAGACTGATAAAAGACTTTTTAACTCACCGTCCCATTGCTAAAAACAGAGAAACATCCATCAAATCACAGCTAGAATCGGAGACACAATCCAGTTTGCTTCGCTCCTGCGAGATTCGGTCTGCTTTTATTAAAGACTGCTCTGCTTCATTGTATCTTAAACATGGTTAAAGAAAACCTCCTATGGTCACACATTCCATATTTCATCTTTATCATCAAACAAGCTTGAGTTGAACTTTCAAAAATTCCCGTGAAAAGCAAAACATTTTTCAATTTTAAACAAATAAATCTATCTATCCTTACTTTTTAAAAACTGTCTTATATTTTTATTTACGTATTCATCTATTTATTCATTTATCTATTCAGTTTTTTTAAATTATTTTTTAAGGGGGGGGGGGGGGGGCAAGTTATTGTTGTCTTTCCCTATATTTGGCAAATGAAAGTGAATGGTGATATTTAAGGAGTCGTGATATGATGTTTCCCGATGAGGAGCCATTTGCATCAAAGGACCTGAGTAGCTTGTAAAGTTCATGTCCATAGAAAGGATACTTTTTAAGATGTGTCAATGCTTGACCTAATATACGATAGATTTTAATCAGCACAGAATAAACATCTGCTTTCTCTTCCTGTGATGATGCAGTGTGTCCACCTGTTGAAAAATATGAAAGTGAAAATGAGAGAGGAATGAATAAAGATAATGGCCAACTTAGCAATATTGTTGGTTTCATTTATTATTTTACGGGGAGGTAAGCTCCAATGACAAAAACATTTTCTCCACAAATGAAAGAGATTATCATCACAAAGAAAGTTTGCTCTCAGTCTCCCAATCATTTAACTTCAAACCATGTAATGATGTAATAAACATTATAGGAATAATATTAGTATTATGATAATTACGATAAATAAAGATTGTGGTTATGATAAAAATGATAGCAATGATAAAAACAATAATAATATGATTTATGATGGTGAAAATGATAAAAATTCTGATAAACTATTTCTTTTTGTATGAACGTACAATCGGAAATTGTTATCATGTTAAGCGCATGCAAATTATACAATATGAGTTATATAAATATGCAAACACAATCACATGTGCACGCGCGTACACACACACACACACACACACATACACACACATACACACACACACAGAGCTGTACACAGTCATTCATACGCAGACAACTACAGAACTTAGTGGTTAGTAACTACAATAAGAGTATAATATTTATGTGTCAATGATAATAGAACCATGTCTTACTTTTAAAGTGGAAATAATTCCCCTGAGAAAAGCATGTCTTTTATAATTGTAGCAGCCATGTTGAAATATGGATGAGTATAAGTTACAAATAATCAATACCTGTTAGCATGATAGATTTAGCATTATCTGCATGATATTCCGCTTGCACATGGTAACCTGAGAATGGGCGGAAACAAAAAAAAAAGGGATGTAATGCAATTTAATGTAACAACCCATTGATATTGTGCCAAATCTACAGAGAGTGCTCTAAAGCATTTACTATGGCCTTAATACCAATCAGCAATGGTTGAGGATTATGTCATTGTCAGAACACCACGCAAAGCTACTAATCGCAATGCCTGCGCTAAGCACAAGTGAACATTTTTTAGGAATTGATTTATTGAATTTTGTCCACACAGCAAGCCATGGGGCCTACTCTTTTCAATTTCCAATTGCAATATGCACACAAGACCTCCTAGTTTATTGTCCGTCTCCGATTGGACTAGGTGCTCAATCCCACTTACTCAAGACCAGGGAGTGGCTTCCGACCAGAAAATGGCCCGTCAGTTTTTTTCATTAGACTCAAACCTACAGCTTCTCAATCTGAGGAGAGGTCTCTGTACCTCTATGTCACCAGGAGGTGACAACTGACCAGAATCGACCGGAAACATTTTTGCAGTTCATGCGACTCAAACCTGGGAACTTTCGAGGCGAGCACCGTACCTCTCTGCCACATACCCCCCCCCCCCCCCCCCCCCCCCGCTCCAAAAAAACCCACAAAAAAACAAAAGGTATGTTGTCTTTTCAGATTAATTTTTAACAACATATGATATGAAATAGGTGATTATCAAAACAATTATATGAAATAAAAAACATAGATATATATATAGCACTTACTCGTGGTCAGTCATCACCATACTCTAAGCGCTTTACAATACCTTATCCTTAGCGGACAAACACAAAAACTGCTTGTTAGACATGTTATATCAATTTGGACAGAAATGAAGTTGTCTAATCTTCACCCAAGGGGACCTCCGAGCTTTACATCCATCTCCGACAGGATGAGGTAAGTGTGGTAAATTGCCTTATCCAAGGGCATTATGTCAATAATCAGAGGCTATACATAGGGCAGTGGATCTTAATAGTAAATTAAGACTAGAAAAAGTTTGACAACTACATGAATTGATGATATAATCAGTTTCAATATGACATAAAACTAAAAAGAAAACTTCATAACAAACCTTTCAGATTAAGATAGGCCTCTGCAAGATTGATGACACTCTGAGCATATTTCCAATCAGATGACCCATAAAGTATACGAGTGAAGGCTATGCATTTGGTGAATTCTGTTATTGCTTTATCCTTCTAAGAGAGATGAAAATAAAAATCACGGATGAGAGGGTATTTGATAAAGAAAGATGAAAAGAGTAATATCTCTAAAACTTAAACCTTCTCATGTTTTTAAAATCTGAAGAACATGACCAATAAATTTATTCAGTTATGTGTTAATTCACATTATCTCTATCGTAAAGGTATTTTTTAATGAAAATATGAGCTTGAATGAAAAATATGAGCTGGTAAACATTCCTCAAAATTGGTTAAAGATTGAAATTTGTTGTTTTTATAATACTTTTAATGTCAATATTGTTAACCAAAACACTACTCCTGAAATTCATGTGAACTGTCAGCATTGTTAGTGAACTGTCAGCATTGTTAGGGAACTGTGTGATTGAGAAAAGCAAGATAGTCATTGGCTTAATTAATTAAAAACGGGCCATGTACACTTCATTATCAAGGAAGTGCTTTAATCGTTCATCATCATCAAATATAGAATGAAACTTACATTCAGAAAGAACAATAAAACAGTATCCCCTCTATGCCAAGAATTTGATACTTCTAATAGGCAAAACAAATCAATGTTTTATCCAAAAACATATGCCTTCCATTCTCAGTGAAGGAATCATTCTTTTATGTGAGAATGAGAATGCATTCACTGATAAAATAACAGTTGTTTTTTTCCAAATAGTGTTTTTATTTCATATCCCTTAGAAATGTTGGTAAATTGATTAACATGCAGAACTTTGACAGATCCCAATATTTACATAAATTGGTTTCCTTTTCTTAATAAGGTCTATGTTACAATTAAACAGATCTCAACTTAAATTAAAACCACCAAGATATAAACAAATTTATATGGTCAAAATATTATCACATTGTGTTTTAAAAATATAATTAGATGTTTAAATGAGCATTGAGCATACCTTTCCTTCTTCACTATACTGTTTAGCGAGAGCTTCTGATCTCCTCAGCTTTTCAATAGGCGGACTCATGTCAATCTTCTTTTTTCCATTTGTAGATTTGTAGTGGGGCTGATGAGAATGGGATCTTGTGGTAGGAGAGGGTTGTCGTGGAGAGACTAACTCCTCTTCAAAATCATCATCATCTTCATAATCAGCACCTGTATTTCCACTGTCTTCATCATACTGTGATCTTCATGATGAATGTAAAATAAATAATATTAAAATCACATAAAAAGACTCTATAGAAATGTTCCTTCAGACATTGCAAAAAGAATTATTTGATTTATTTTAGCATATTGTCAAAATCTACATTGAACTTAAACAACCTTAGTAAGCTACATCAAAATGTATTGATTTTTTTCTCCTGCATAGGATGCCAGGTATACAAGTATGACACAAAAGCATTATTTAATTGTAGTTTAAAAAATTTTAATGTTCCTTTATTAGTGAAGTGAGGTGGTTGTCCAAATATTTCAAAAGCCAAGAAAATGCTGTTGGTACAATGCCAAGAAGAAACAAAGCCATTGAAAGAAAGGAAAAAATAGCATGGTTGTACATCTTCCAAAATGGGGTTTGAACCTGGATCTTATCATGACACCCATTCTCTGACCACTGAATGAATGGAGAGCTTGACAAATCAGTCACTACCACCACCTTAAAAAGGTAGTTTCAATACCAGTGACAAACAAGCCTTACTAACAAAGAGTTTAGATGAAAATAACAAGGCACGGTTCATCCTAAAAATTCAAACAAAACAGCCCAAACACTGTTGTGATTAGTCTCTCATTTGGTAAAACAGTACACACAAATACAGCACAGAAAGATGACAAGACACATCAATGATTCTCAGGAATTGAGTGCACACAAGCGTAAGAAGAATTCTTCATACTTTAAAATGGATTTTTTTTTAAACTTATGTAGATAAAGGTGTTGTTAAAAGTGTTTTCCTTTTCAACTTATCAATGTAAGTAATAGTTTGACAAACCTTTCATCTTCGCTGTCATCATCATCTCTTCTCCCTTTACTCCGAGAAACGTGGACTACTGGTACAAGTGGAGCAATTGAATTATCCGCTACTTCATCTGAATTTTCATTGTCATCCATGGTTGGAATAATAAATGTAGTAAACCAGTCTTTAGCACAGTGGAGGAATGTCTGTAGTGCTGGACGAATCTGAGAACGTTGGAAAAATGTGTCATGTGATCAGAATTTACCGACTGCTCACTGCAGTGGTGCCTAAGGGGGTCAGTTTTTTTTTAATGCTCAGTACACTAGTGGTTTCAAGGACAGAATACTCCCTTTGAATCCCGTTCCTTATAGGTAAACCTGATATCAAGCTCAAATTGATTGTGTTTTTATCTAGGTCGTTTTTAGTTACAAACTCAAGACAATACCAAATAGCCAACATAATAGTTTTCCGTTATACCTAGAATAATTTTCAAGCTCAAAATTATGGGGATATTTATGCACCAAACACCTGAATATTGATAGATTTTTTACTTTCCGTGTTCAAAAAAAACGTAAATTATTATTTAGAACAGAAACTTTAGACAGAAATGGGCAGTTGTAAAATTCAGTCCCACACCAACAATTCCTTTTAATATAGAATGAGATGAACGACAAGTCATGTGACTTCTTCATAAAATCTTATTGATTAAAGCATTAAAATAGACAGGCGCTGTCAGGGAATGTGCAGTGTGTTATTTTCAGGTGTAAACAAGCCTGCAACCTAAGCCTTCCCCGTTTACCCTGTGAGCAGGCTGTACACTATTCCAGCAGTTGAAGGATGGCTTTTTTTACCACTACTCTCACATTACTAGGGTTTCAATTGTCTATAATACAAGCATCTCCTAGCTTTAATTCCATAACTGATAATATGATAAGTTATAAATATTGTAGAATCCTTTCTAGAGTGAAATTGGCAAGCAGATAATTTCTTTTCTATGCTAAATTTTCACAAAGAAAGTTGCATTCACATAGTTAAAAAATAAGAAGTAACACTTCCTAGATTTAAACAAAACTTTAAAAGTATGACACAGTCTTTCCCTGCAATTCAAGTTTGTTTAGTTGTCCTTATTGACTGATACCTGTTGGGTTGAAGAGAAGGTACCACCAAATTGACTCAGTTATAGTACATGTATTTATAAGAAATGTAATTTTATTCAAATCTTCCCCTATTGTTTAAATTCTCTTTTAAAACCAATGAAAAAATGCAACTGTTACAAACATTATCATTAGCAGAACACCTGACTATGCCCTGTGGTAAATTGGCTCATTGGTCATTATCAATGAGTAGATCCCACCAAGGCAACAGCAACTATTGTTTGGCTTAAGATAGAGTAACTGTAATACCTCTTGTATTTCTCATTATGCCACGCAAGATTAGGCACGGTGGACCGATCCTCTGCCTGTCTTCATTTCTTGTGATCCAGAGTTTTTCCCGGCTACTCGGAACTGGGTCCCGACACTGCTTAGGCGGTATGAAGGGATATGGATAACAAAACAAAACAAGAACACCTGACTCCAATAAAAAACTCTAGTGTATTTGAGGAGATATATGTCAGACAGAAGCAACAGCTCGAGAAAGAAAGCTTTCATTGGTCTTAGTTTTCTTTTACGATAAATCGTCGAAATTTGTAGTTTAACCACTGCTAATGAATCAATTTATAAGGACGAACACGGCTTTCTTACTGTCAGGAATTCGTGTCCACCATTTATAAACAAAGTATGGTTGTGATGTTAGAAAAATCGATCGGAATTTTAACGAACCAAATTTCTATCCACCAAGACGACCTTACTTTCGCTTTCTTATTCGCAGTCATTTTACATTCTTCGAAGAATAGAGCAAGAATAGTCTAGATTATTTTCCTGCTTTCAACCCAAATTTAGAATTGAGTAATTAAAAGAAACAGTGAGCTGATATGGTGATTATCTATATCTCTCTATCCGATCCCTCGTTAAAACTCAAATAAAAGCTCAACGATGAGAATGACTTGGACGAGGAAAATGAGCAGATTGAGACGAGTGCTGGAAGGCGAGAGGTTATTGTATCAGCTTCAAGTGGCTCATAATAGCGGTTCTTCATCAAAAGTTTCTTATAATCAATATTGTGTGGACATGGTGAGGTACATGAACATTGCATAACAAACGCTCATGAGAAAGGTTTTGCTGCAAAACAATAGCCTGCCTTCTATCCAAAAGCTAAATCACAATATTAGATATATTTCTTTTTCAACACTTAACATTACGTGAAAATATAAATAAGTTACTGATGCAAATTGTCCTGCATGTATTCTTCTTGTAACCATTTCTCTGAAAAGGTGTTATGGCATTTTAAAGATGGGCACCTTTGTTCACAAGACATCCAAGATTCTATGTTTTTTTCTCAATTATCCTAACTTTTTATCTAATCATTGTTGCAGAAAATGTGATCATGAAAACTTCTTGGCCAATCTTCTGCTACCAAAAAGTACTCAAAGAGCTGCTTTTGCTTTGAGAGCATTTAGCATAGAGCTTGCACAGGTTTGTAATGCTTCGCACAATCTTTCTTACTCCTTTTGCTATCACACAATCTTTCTTCTTCTTTTGCTATTGCACAATCTTTCTTCTCCTTTTGTTATAAAATTTGCTTTTTATTTTCAATCCTTTTTTTTTCCCACCCACTTTTTGGTTGTTTTTTTTTCTATCATAACCATCAATGAAAAAGAATTCAAGAGGAAAAAATATACATGGGAATTGGATGAATGGCACTCTGATTTAATGGGTAGCTCTAATTAAAGGACTATTATGTGAGTAAGTGCTTCATTTCTATTCATTCTTTACCTTTGTTAGTAAAACATAGAGCTCTCACATGGATATATGCTATATAAATGTTACGTATATCAATTAATATTCACTATTCACTCATGCGATAAAGAAAGGGATTTTTTTTTACTTAATTTTGAGTATATCATTACAAATAAAACATAAAGACGGCAGCACATGTGAGTTGGTGGTTCTAAATTTGACTTTTCTCTTTCTGTTCTCTTGATTTTTTTTATGTCATAATATATTGTTCTACTCCCAGGTGCAAGATGTGGTCTCTGATACCAGAATTGGACAGATGAGGATGCAGTTTTGGCGGGATGCTTTGAACAGAGTTTATAAGGTGCAACAACCCTCGTTTTTCTTTCTTTTTCTCCTTCATTTACATTCAATCATGGATCAAAGTTTGCCAGCGGGTCACAATTTCAAATGTTTCCTCACCGTCGGATTGTCATTAACACTGGTTAGCCACAGTTCCTACCGAATTCTTTTCCTTCTTTTTGTCTTTTCTCTGCTCTTAGTTCTATGTTCTGACTTTTGCAATGAGCAGAGCTGCCAAGTGTCTGCTGGACAGTCCTGCTATTTCATAAATTGTCATACTATCCCACACTAGTCATGAAATCTACCGCCTTTGTGTCCTGCTTTTTCGTCATCGGTCACTATCTGGACAGCCAGAGTGCATGACGTTCATTACTTTTTGTCATGCATGTTACCATATTTTCCCTTGCTATACTCGTCTTCATCCTAGGCATCCTTCAGTCGTCATTTCACATCTAGTTTTTTTTTTCTCAAAATAGATTATCTCCCATTCCGTCGTAGAACATAGAAATCAAGAATACCAGGACCAGAATATCCACATCAGGATGGACAGATTTGCAAAGGCAGACTTTTGTGTTGGATTTTTTTGTTGGTTTTCTTTCTGCAGGAAGGAACGATTTGTCATCTGTTGTGTATTTTTTGTTCTGTAAGGGGGATGGAGGGAAGAGGAGAGAGAGAAAGAGAGAGAAAAGACAAACACACGCACACACAGACAGGAGGAACGGGTCTGATAGAGAGAAGGAAGTGAAATATATACGGTCATAGTAAAAGTAAGAGAGAATGGGGAATCGAGAGAGAATGGGCTGGGGAGAACAGAGAAAGTGAGAAAGAAATGAGGATGGAAAAGAGAAAGGGGAGAAGCTACATACAGTTATATATTTGTCATCAGTTGTGTGCGTGCAAGGGGGTGGGGAGAGGAGTGTACGGAGAAGAATGAGAGAACGAACAACGTGGAAGGTCTAGTAAAGGTAAAGGGGAAGAACAGGCAGGAGTGATAGAGAGATGGAAGTGAAGAATATGTAAGTGAAATATGTACGGTCATAGCTGTTTATTTCATCAGTCATAACATTGCGGGTTTTCACTCATTTTTTCTTTTTTTTTCTTACTTTTTTTAGTTGAGAAAATAAGTGTTGATGAGAATGTTCTTCCATTGTTGTGTGACTGCACCATCGTTTCACAGTGATTAATTGTTACCAGTTACTGTTGTTCCAAGTATGCCTTTATTCAGGGTTGTGGCTTTGCTAAGTTTGAGTTCTGTCACTCACCATAAATACTGAATGACTGAGATTGAAATAAGGTTGTTCCTTGATTTTTCATGTTAATGATTGCACAGGCATATGTGATTCTTTGGGATGATAATCTGTCTTGTAACTCAGTGTTCTCTAACAAATCAATAGGAAGGCTTTTTCTTGCCAATTCTTTCTTTTGTAAAGGAATAGCTTGCTGAATCTCAGATCAGTTCTTGTTCTAGATGTGCATATTTTTGCAAGGTTGATAACTATTTTTTCTGATTTTAGTTCTGGACAATATCCCTCCTGTCTCATGAATTTCCTCTTTTTGGGGGTAAATTAATTAAATTGAACAATCAAGGTTGGCAGTCAATATAAAATGTATACAAACTCCCATTGGTACCTACTTGTAAACACTTAGGATTGATTTTTTTTTTAAGTTGCAGAATATTTGTTAATTTGGCATGGACATTGCATGTAAAGGATTTTTTTTAACTTTGACCCATGCATTTAATATTAATGATCCTTAAGAAATAGAGAAATTTCTTCAAGGTGCAAATCCAATTTGGTTGCCTTTTTTTTCTTTCTTTTATTTACATTCTCTGTTGCTCTGTTTTGATATACTTGGTTTTATCTTGTTTTCCTCTCTGAACTGATCCTGAAGAGCGAAAGAAATTTCCTTATTCGTCTATCATATATTTCTCAATGGTATTTTCCAGTGTACATTCCATCTCTGAGGATGTCTTTCCTGAGCTGTAAGACTGAATCTGGTTGATCTCATTTACATTGTAAATATTCTTATCAGAAAGTGAAAAATCATTATTTCATTATACAAATTTCAAATTGTTAGTTCTAGCCTGCAAATTGTTGTCACGATCATTTTAATGAAACTACAAGTAAGAAAAATAAAAGGTGTTTGAATTTGAATTTTCTTTGAACAACTTCCTCAGGAAGGAGATGCCCCTCACACACCCATCGCAGTCGAATTGGCAGGCGTGAGTATTTGTGTTTGAAGGTTTTTATTTTATAGACCAGCTGCCCAGGATCCTGTGGAACTGAGACATCAGAGTTTTATGTAGTGAAACTTAAGTGTTCAAGACATTTTCAGTCTCTAGAGCATTACGAAGGATAGATGAACAAGAATTCTCCTCTACACAATCAGTGCTACTCTTTCATATTTTTTTTTCACTTACAAACTGAGTTGATAAACACTGTCTGTACTAGATTTTAGATTTCATCTGTGCATGCATAGAACCTGGAGGAAAAACTGCATTCACTCAGTTCAGCACTCATGAAGGTTCAGTGTTGTCCTGCCATATTTGGTTTTTTTTCAAGAGATAACAAAAATGTTATTCCTTATACTCTAGTGATGTGCTGGGAGAAAAAGAGACAAAATTTTAGCTTCTTGCTCTTTAGCTGGGAGAGCTACCGTTTATAAATCAAGTTGAAAGTATGTTGAATGTTGGATGCATTAAGTTTGCCGGAAGAAAATATGAGACTCTAAGATCGATTCACAAATGATTGAATGGAAAGCATGGCAGGTTGTCCAGCTTACTCTGTTGATCGATTCAACTTGAGTGGATGTTTTTCCATCCAATTTGCGATCAAGGCTGCAGATCAAAATGCATATGTGACAGGAAAGCCATGTTGTTTAGAGGAATAATCCATTATTTAAAACTACCTTTTCGACCAAAGAAATGATACTGTCAACACCAGGCCATAGAGGCTGTTACTTTGTGTAGAGGATATAATATGGTGGCCTATTTTGTGCTCAATAAAAATTGAAAAAAAAAAAAAAAGAAGTAAAATTTCACATCTTCACCACATGGTTTGTTAAGGAATCTTTATATATATATATATATGTATATATATATCTTTCTCTCTCTCTCTCTCTTTCTCTCTCTCTCTCTCTCTCTCTTTCTCTCTCTCTCTCTCTCTCTCTCTCTCTCTCTCTCTCTCTCTCTCTCTCTCTTTCTGTATGTGTGTGTGTGTGTGTGTCTCTCTCTCTCTCTCTCTTTTTTTCTTTTTATAAATGCAATTGTGTACTGTTCCCTGTGCTGAAACATTTTGTATGTCTGTTTGTTTCCTCAACAGGCCTGTAAATATTACAAACTGTCAAAAAGATGGTTTGATCGAATCTTGGAAGGGAGGGTAAGCAAGATCTTTTGATTAATGTTGAAAATTAATAATTTCATATTTATATTATGATAAATGGAGTGAGTAGAGTGCATACTTAATTTTTTTTATTGAAAGCAAAATGTTATGGAATTTTTTGTGCGTCCAGGAATCCTCTGGCAAGTTTCATACCTTTGTATGATATTTACACTTGTTTAAATATGGGTTGCGATTTTAGGACATAAATATGACAATCTTCTGTGTCAGTCTTCAGTTGGATAATGAAGGTCTTAAAATATGTTGTCTTGATGTTGTTGCTTTCATCCACAGGCTTCTCGTTTGGAATCAGACAGGTTCATCTCAGTTCAAAGCATAGAAGATCACGCAGAAAACGTCAATTCTTCGCTGTATTACCTGATGTTGGAATGTGCCGGTAAAGTGTGGCTTAAATGTTTGAATAAGTTTTTGGCTGAAAGTCTAGAAAATGTATGAAATGTTACTTCCTGGGGACAGTAATAACAATAATGTTGTTTTTTGTTTTTGTCTATCAGTAGTTCTGACTTAGCACTTTTCTGTTATTAAAGAATGCAAAGAAGGGATACTCTTACAAAACACTTATTCAGGGAAAAGTATTGAAAAGTCAACTGTTGTTAAAATTTTATAAACACAACCCCAAAAGGCTCATTTGTTTGTGTATCATAATGAATTACAGTTGTAACCTTTGAATGGTTGCTGCCACGTTTTTATTATCTTTTGTGACAAAATTGTGATTTATTCTGGAAAGGAATTCCATCATTAGGAAGAGTTCAATTTTCAAATGGTGGTATTAATTGCCTGGATCTCTGTGGCCAAGAGGTGAACACAACTATGTACAAAATTCAAGCAATGAAGAGTGAGACTAGTGTCTGGAAGGGTGACACGAATGAACGATTTAGCTGGCTTCCCCCAACTCTGCTGTTCAATATGTGGTCATGACCTTTGGTGTTGTATCCATAGGTAGGCAATTTATCACACTTACATACCTCTTCCTATTGGAGATGGATGTAAAGCTTGGACCCCCCTGGTTCTATACAACATTGGCTTTGTCTTCCAAAAAACTGTAACATATCTAACAGTAACAGGCAACATGGGTCGTATTGTTATGTTATCTGCTTGTTGCACACCAGGGATACGATATTGTAAAGTACTCAGGGATATGACATTGTAAAGCGCTTTGAGACCTCACCAAGGGAAGCTGTATAAAAAATAAAAAATATATAATATATTATGTACTGAATCTCTTGTACCCAGGGATCAAGTCCCTGCAGGCAGACCACACAGCGAGCCACCTCGGCAAGGCACAGGGTCTGGTCACTGTGCTCAGGGCTACCCCGCACCATGCCCAGCGCAGACGAGTCTACATCCCCATGGAAACCCTTGCACAGGTACTTGTGAGCAGCAATATCCCAATGTCACAGCCTGCTATTATCTCTTTAATCTTAAATGAAATGAATACAAATCTTAGTATAGTTATGCCTTACATGAAAATTTTAGGGCGGGTAGATTTTAGTAGACAGATTTACAGCCTCTGATTTTCTCTCTGAACTCATTCTCTGTAATAGGATGAAAAGGTCCCTTGTAATGGCCTGCTGTGTTCTATCTTAATGAAATAATACAAACCCTGTCATTGAAATACCTTTCATGGAAACTCCAGCAAAGATAGTTGTGTAGTCATCATCATCAGTGTTGCCGTTGTTTTATGTTGCTCAAATTCAAACCTCATCATACCCTCACCTGTTGAACTGCTAATCTTTCAACTCTGCTTGAATTTCACTAGAGAGGTACACATTTCACCCCTTTGCTACCTGTAACTGTAACTTTTAGGAGCCTTGCAGACAAAGCAACAATTTGATTCTTCTCTAAGAGTTCATGTCTGCTCATCCATTCTGAAAAATGTTAAAGTTTTGTTTGAACGACTGAGGTTAGACATTACCCGGGTATTGAATGGATAGATTTTGCCTATCTTGTTCTGGTGCTTGCAACTTTTGCAGCCCTGAAAGTTTTAATTAATTCCCTTAATTCTACCAATAGGGGAAATGTATCTCTGGGGTCTGTCCCAATGGAAGACTGGCCTAACACAGGCGGGAGTCACAGTGTACGGCCCTTGTGTGGTTGGCATGATAGAGCTGACAGGAATTGAACCCACGCTCTTCAACTTGAGAGTCTGACGCTCCACCAAGTCTGGCCACTGAGCCTGATATTCAGAATTTTGATATCACAGATATGGGAGATAGATTTTGGACAGAGGAGAACATATGGCTGTGACTAAATATGAACTTTGGGTTCATGACTATCTGTAACTCCAGAGTGTGATTTTGGTCTTGATTTACCGGGGGTTGAAAGGCACATTATTATAAGTGCAAAATTCACATTTTGAGAAAATGGTGTTCAATTGTTAAGCTCTGAAGGGAAGTCAATGTGTTACAATAATTTTCCACCAAGCAAATGAGAGAAACTTGCAGTCATTTGACAGTTACAGGGATTTTATGTTGTTTTTTGTTCAATGCATGCTCAGTTTTCAGAGTTTTGCAGTTACAACAATTTGCCTCTCAGCCTGCATTATAAAAATCATTGCCCTCTTCACATGAAATGTCTTTAATGTTTTATAAGAGATTGATGTAATGCTCAGAGGTCCTCTATGGTTCTAGACAATGTGTCTGTCTGAATCACTGTGATACGCTAGAACAGGAACAGGAGCCTTGTGTCACCACTGACACAATGTGTTAAATGTTGTTTTTCCACTGGGGATATGGAATTCTAAAGCACTTAGAGCATGGAGATGATTATTGGTATGTGCTATATAAATGCTAATGCTTTACACTACTAGAATAACCTATTTACCTTTGCGATCTCCTCAGCACAAGGTGTCCCAGGAAGACTTTGTACGGGGCAAAGTGTCCCAGCCCCTGCAGGACGCAGTCTTTGATGTGGCATGTGCGGCCAATCAGCATCTAGAGAAGGTCAGTGGTGTGTTATGTGTCTGTCTCTGGTGACCCTTAACATTAATTCTTCTTGTTTTGAAACTGCTAAAGTGCTTTTATTTTTTTAAACTGTTTCTTATATTCGTAAGCTTTCTTATTGCTTGGCAAGGCTAAAATCGTAGCATGTCTGTCTGTCCAACAATAGTTACCATCACTTATTTTTGTTTTAAAACTTCTCTGACTTTGATACCCACAAGGAGCAATCTATTGCCTGAAATTGGTCATGACAATAGTGCTGAACTCCTGTAAAAGTTTAAAACCTGCTTGAAAATTTAACACGAATAAAACTCTTTGAAAAAGCTCAAATGCTGTAAATACCATACACTAAAGTGTTGATATTTGAATGAGAAATGAGAGATTTTTTTATACTGACAAACTTAATCTGGCGGTACAGGTATTGAGTAGGTCTGGGCAGTCCTCAGTGCACTGCTTAACCGCCAGTCCATGGTTAAACTTTACAGAGGACTGCAAGGACCATTCCCGTTCCTTGTTCTTTTGCATGGTTAAAAAAGAGCTGCTTGGGCACGGTCAAAATAGACTGCTAATGTTTCATGTTGCACCAGTCTTTCAACGGTTAAGCTTGCGCAGATGGTCTGGTCCTGACCAGAAGGCCGGTCCTATTCCCTTTGGGGCAATAACAACGAGCTGGGAGAGGGGTGTGGCGAGAGGGCTTGGCCACAGCAGAAGACAGCACGCAGAGCATTTTTCAACTTTGGTACCTGCCCCATTTTTATCAACCATTCCCCACCCTTCCCTCTTTTCTCATAACGACCTTCAGCAAAGAACCAAGGACAGCATGGACCTGTCTTTTTAACCAGTCCTTGCTCAGCTCCAGTACCCATAGGCCTGGGACAAAATAAAAATAAAAAAAGAACATACAATAAAACTGAATCTCAAAAAGTCCATGTAGCTTTAAAACAAAAGGATCATGAAGAATTCCCTCTCCCCTCCTCTCCCCCTAGAATTCTTTTATCTTTCAGATGGATAAACAATGGAGAACCACTTGAAAGATTAAACAAAAAATTGTGTTTTGGTCATCAGTTTTAAGAATGCAGTTGACAGGGAACTCTTTTCTATAATGTTTGACTTTGATGAATAGATTCTATCCAGGTGAGGTATGCACGAGTATGCTTATTAACCTATATTTTCATTATTAGATTTGCTCTGTAACATTTGATTACTATTCTATTCATACCTCTCCTTTTGATTTGAAATTTTGAAGTATCCTGTACAATTTAGTGAAAGGGAAGGATTATAACGGAGCATTTAAAGGCTAAAGCCCACCAGGCCCTTAACTTGTTATGATATGTTATGTTATGTTATACATATCCTTTTCTGTTTCCCCACAGGCTCGTTCTTTACAGAAGGATCTTCCAAAAGAGTCACATCTTACATTTCTGAATGCAGTAAGTATGTGATTCATAATGGAAAAAGGCTTAATTAAAAGCTCTGAAAATAATGAATCTGAACAAAATTAGCTGTGACTGTGTTAATGTAATTCACATTGATAAGAAATATCCCTTGAAGAAACTTTAAATAAAAAATTAGCAGTCAAAGTCATGGGCATGAATAAAAGTCACTTGACTTACTCATAGTGTGGTTTCAGTCAACCATTCATCTTTGATATCTTACTTGTAATTTCTCTCTCTCTCTCTCTCTCATATCTGTGAGAACAGTCAGACTTAAAACCGGTTTACATATCAGAGGGCTTCAAACAGTGGATAACCACAAGCTAGCGGCGCAACTCTTCGTAAGGTTATGATGGGTCAGGACTTATTTAGAAAATTGTAATAATACTTTTGTAAGAAAACATATTTTCTCCCTTTCTTCCCCCAGAATGTTTGTGATAATTATCTTAAAAGGCTTCAAGAGGTAGATTTCAACATTTTTGACCCCAAGATGCAAGTCAAAGACAGCTTGTTACCTTTAAGAATGTATGTGAACAAATTACGTAAGAAATTCTGATATTTCTTGTAATCGTAGAAAGAACTGAAATAAAATAGTGCATAGAAGGCCAAACAAAGTTTTTTTCTTCCTTTCTTTTTTTGAAATCAAAATTATTATGAAATCAAATACCTAATAAAGTAACACACATTCCCACTTATTCTTGTAAGTTCCAACCAACTAAAAAAAAATATTGAAAAATTGGAGAGTAGGTCTCACAATGTCATCCACCAAAGTGGATTTCTTGTGGACAAATAAAACTTGTAAATAGATTTCATTAATAATAAGCACATTTCTAAAATGTAAGAGGCACATGTGGCAGAGAGGTAAGGTGCTTGCCTCTCAAGGGAAAGGTCCTGAGTTTGAGACCTATGAACGGTGACATTTTTTCCGCTCAATTCTGATTGGCTATCACTCACTAGTAGCATAGATGTACAGAAACCTCTCAAATCGAAAAGCCTCGGGTTCGAGTACAATGAAAAGCAAAAATGATGGACAATTTTTGTTTTTCTTTGTTTAATGGAGATTTTAGGGCCCCAGGACACACTAGGGTCATAGAGGAGCCCAGAGGAAAGTAAGATGACAGAATTAGTTAATAGAGGGAACAGATCAAATCACAATCAGTAGAGAGATGATTTACACTATAAAATAAATATCTCTCAAAATGTATATCTCCTATCGGAGATGGATGTAAAGCTCAGAGGTCCCCCTGGTTGTTGATTAGACAATCTTGTCGCTGTCCGAATATTGTAAAGCGCCTAATAGGCTGCTTGTCTCGTCATGTGTTCCATGTTGGTTGTCTGCCAGGGATATGGTATTGTAATGTGCTTAGAACAGGGTGATGACCGTGGATAAGCGCTATATAAATGCTATTTTTTTTAATATTTAATTGACACCACAGAGAAATGATTAACAATGACAAAAAATATCTCTCCTTAAAAAAATTAAGCAATGGCCATCACATACAACAGCATTATGGTACAGGAAGACCCAAGATCTTTATACTCCCTTTGTGTACAAAAGCACTCAGTATGTTTAACTTGTGACCCTGCAGTCATATAACCAAAGGCATGAAATAAGGGATGAGCAATGAGTTGCAAACAAGACAACAAAACAAGACATCACAGAAAAGTGGAACAAGTAAGACAATAGCTTAAGTGTAAAAGAAAAGAAACAGAAGTAGAAGAGCCCACCAGGAACTCCCATCAACCACCTGCCACTGTTGGAGGGCTTTCACCTCCTACTGGTGCCCAGGGGACCGATATATTATATTCCTCGGGTCCCCACGGGGGGGGGGGGGGGGGTTCACAAATAAAGAAGAGAGCTAAATATTGTAGTTACCATTAATTCTAGGCTGGTGATAAAGGACGACAGATGGCCACCTGCTTATATGACAGGAATAGAATGAACAGCAAATGTGAATACAGAAATCAGTAATGTGTATTCTGAGTGGTAAGAAAAATGTGAATCCTTTGCAATGCATGTTCATAGAACACACAAACTCTCAATAAGTTATGAGTAAAAATATTCCCATGCCCTATAGTTGAAATCCTAACTGAACCATAGTTTCTCAAACCTTTTGTCTTGTCCCATGGAGTTCCAAACTCTTCTACATCAAAAACATGATAAAGATCAATAGAAAAAAATCTAAAAGACACTGTGTAAATGGTTTTATTGTTCCTCCATACAAAAACATTAAGATCACATCATCAATGTTAGTCACTAAACACAACAAACACTTTGCAAGATTCAAATTCTCTCAGACTGGAACATGCAAAAACATCAAGGCTACACAACAAAAAATTAAATGTATCACTTTTGCTGCCATAAAAAATGAAAAGAACGAAACACCAAATTGTGCAGATCAGTCAATCATTAAAGGACTGAGAGAAAAAAAAAGAAGTGAGAATGATAAAGATGACAGAAAAAGAAATAATTACACAACATTTAATTTGATATGATGATCACAAAATGCAACGCTGAATGCAAAATTGAGTTTTATTATATGATATGACTTCAATGATCTGATTCGTTGAAAAATGGAAGCCATGAGGAAATCAATTATGATCATAAATATTTAGTACCTGTAAGTAGAAACAACCCAACAAAAGACGAAATGAAAAACAGGTTCTACCCTGGTCCTGTGATAACTTAAATAGAAAAAATAATAAAAATATTTACAATATGTATAAGACAACAAAAATATTTAATATCATGCTTTATCTGATAGAATTAGATATTATAATGCATCGCCATTTCAAGCTTGCCAGTCTCCTGAGATTAAATTTTACTGCATTCACACTATTTCTTTCACAACCCAATTTTCCTGCAATAGTAATGTGCAATAGTAACATCTATGAGAAACAATAAATAAATGGAAACAAACAATTGCCTTCACAAAACACACAAGAAGATATGTGATAGATGATTTTTTACAACTCACCATCTGAAGATTCAGAAATGGGTAGCCAACAGTTTTGTTTGTCTTAAAATGGATAAATCACTCAATGATATTAGTATGTTCCATTTTTATTATGTATAAACACTTATTTAAATTAAAAGAAAAAACAAACAGATGCATTGTAAGTATAAAACTATTCTGTTGTAAAACAGAGAACATTCTTGATATGTGATGCCCTTCCACTCGCTTGTGGTGAGAAGGATAGTAAAAGTGAAATACAAGAACTAAAAGTTGAAAAACGTTTCCAAATAATGTGGAGAAAGGACAAGGCTCAGTCAAACAGTGAAAGGACACGTCATGTAAGGTGCTTAGTTTTTGTCTTGATTTTTTTTATATTAATTCTTTCTTGCCTCCAATATGCTGACTTAAATGAAGAATGCCAGTGTGAAACACCATAACTGTTTAAAAATTTGTCCATTATGAACAAATTCAAATTTGTAATTTAAGAACACACATCAGAGAAAAAAAGGAGCCAAAAATGAGGCCAAATGAAAAATGTATGACAATCAGAGCCGAGAAGATCAAATTTGGAAGAAGTTTGTGCTATCCGTGCATCAATTTGCTTACTTTCAACCTCAATTGCTTGAATGAAAGACACAGTTATCCCCGGCACAGTGTTTATACTGACATAATGTGTTCTCACTCTTTACATACTCTTCCAGTTCATTTTCTGAACTTCAGTACACCAAAACAATCTTGTTCATTCAAACTACTCTATTTTTTCTCTAAACAACTGTGACACAATATACTGTCCTAAGATGTTTAAACAACAACACAACTTGTCAGTGATCGTCAGTCATTTCCTTGAGGATTTCCAGAAATTGGTGTTTAAAAAAAACTTCCATTGCATCTGACAATGATTAAAAATTATCTTTTTAAAATCGATATTGAAGTTGATTCCAAAAAATTATTGGTTTTACAGAGATATTAATTTTGTTGAAAGGGATTATGGGTTTGCCAGACTTTGAAAGATAAATCCTCGCCCACTCATCAAAATCTGCCACAACAAAATTTTCAGTCTCAGAAACAAAACAGTAAGTTGAATCTACTCGAAATTTTTCCAAAACAACAGCAACAGTACTCTAAGGTGTTGAAAGTAATGAAATGTCTATCCTCTCAAGTTACATCTGGCTTAGGATATTCATAATCTGCAAATAAAATATTTCAGTAACTGCTTTCTTTGAAATTGCACAATGTTGGGCAAATATGATTGCAATTTTAGCATAATCCATTGTAAAGAAATTGAAGACATGGCTACAAAGCTATCAATAGCAGTCTTCTGAATTGGACATATTTTTGGAAGGGTATCTGATACAAGACATGTTAAGTGGATTAAGTACTGTGTTTGATTAAGTAGGAAAAGGAAAGCTCATGGATTTGTTAGTCTAGAATATATATCTATGGGGATAACTTCCAAACCATGGCAGTTATCAGACTACAAGCCTCGATATCTATCAGTAATCTCAGAGAAAAAAATATCACCAAAAAATTTGATGATAAACAAATTTGACAGGATCTGCATTCATTTTCTGTTATCAGTATCAAAATTCTCTGCGGAGCCAGTTTTAAGAAAATTCAAACGTTCAAAGCAAGCTTTTGACAATCACTTCACGTTCAAAGGCACAGCAAACACAGCATTGGATTAATGAGATGCATTTGACACAAGATAGCAAAATATATGAATAAATCAAATGTGAATATATCTAAGATTACTGTTACAAATTTGTAACATAGAGGTTTGCTATGACAATAGCCCACATAAATTCAGATCTTCTATCTGACAAAATTGCACTCCAATCCATACCTGTTAGAATTAATCACAATCAGCACCTTTGCAATTACTTTATGCCCAGCATTTCCATATCTGATCATGTGATGAAATAAATCCCATTTTATTCACTATGTAAAATGGATCCATTCGCTTTAATTTTTTCAAGCTGAAGGATTTGCAAAGAGGGAAACACATCACGTGGCTGACCCTCAATCTAGTGCACGCTATCCTCCTATTTTCACTGTTAATTAATGGGAACTGTTTGCTATGGATATTCACTTTACTTCTATAATTATTATTTATCTTAATAAGTGATTATTTGAAGTAGTTACATTCTACTGAATGATGTTCCAAAGTGATCCTTCATATCAGATAATGACTCTGAACATAATTTTCTTCAGCACTTTAAATTCACTCAACAGCCTTCTTAGACTACAATAATTATTCTCAAATTACTTTGCCGCTCAAAAGTTCATATTTATCCCAGTTTTCGCCATGTTTATAAGATTCAATTTATTTAAACGTTACAGATCATTCCAGTAACACTAAATGTTATTTATTGTTATACTTCACAATAACAACATCCTTGGTATAAAAAAAAAAGCATGAGAAAAATCAAACTGTTAACAACAACATCCAACTGTACAGTATGACGAATGTAAGAAGATTTCTTTAGTCTTCAATCAACCCTAAATAATCCTACATCACAGAAGGGTGAGTGTTCTCTAAACTATGTTATAACAATCCTCACACTCACACACTGTCATCAATAATGTTTTGAGAAAAATGTTAGCAGATTGATTTTTGTCCATCATCTCCAGATAAAAATCACAGATAAGCACTAGTCCATTAAACTATGTTATAACAACAGTCCTCACACACTATCATCAAAGATGTTTTTGACTCTTGGCTTCAGAAGCAGCACAGAAAAATTTGCCACAGATGAAAGAAGAGGCTAAATATGATCCAGTCGTTTTGTTGTTTTTTTGTTGGCTGTCTGGCTATTTAGCCTCATCAAAGGACAATTTGCGAAATGAATGGATAAAACAAGAGGTTAAATCTCATCAAAGTCATTTTCGCTGTCTGCCAGTTCTGCGTCATCCTCTAGAGTAAAGGCTTTGATGCTAGAGGACCGCGGAGGGGCACCACTGCGCAGTCTGGGCAGGAAGAATGAAACAAAAGAAAATCAACAATTATTTCTAAAAAAAAAGGTTACATTATTTATTGCTTTTTTCAAACTAGGCCTGGAATTCAATGGAATGTCATCTTTTTCTCAATGCCTTGTAAAAAGCCACTGGACAGAGGAAAAATGTTTATTGGTTTTGACAAATTCTTGAGTAATTTTCAGCTGGTATCAATGATGAGCTGTCCTGACTGTTTTCAGAGGAAAACATCTCCAAGTAAAAACCCTCTAATGATACCAAGAGCTGAGCTTCTAACTGAAACACAAATATTTCTATTCTTTGTTCTTCTCATAGGAAATCTTACCACCTTATCTAAAATATTAAAAAAACAACATAACTTTTCCTCTAGTAAACAATCTAGTGCCATGGCCTCGGCCCCTAAGGAGGGACTTACATTATTCATCTGATGCAAGCTTGATGCCAACAGGAACCACCCATGTTGTCCAAGTGAGCAATGCTTGGTATATCCCTAGCTAAAGATAATGAAGGGCCAAAGTGGGGCTCCAGCCCGGGTCATTTGAGTGATTTGAGCTTAAGCCCAGTGAATTATCTAATAGTCTCTTCATGGCTGCTTTGGCTGCGCTACTGACAGGTTTGCAGACAGAAATGCCATTTTCAAAATACTTTTTTCCTCCAAATTTATTATTGTTATAAAAAATCAAACGAACTATTTTTTGCCGGTAGCATGATACATTTTACTTTCAAACAAATTGCAAACTGTCCCAAATTCTAAACAAAACACTTTTTTGGGTGTCTTCATTAATACAAATAATATAATAAGACTGAAGCATCAGATAAATTTTGCTGACCTGCTCTGCAAGTGGTTGACCTGAACCTGCAGACTCTCCACTTGTTCCTGCAGTTCATCATTGGAACGATGGGATTTCCGCACTGCATTGCTCTGACTGTCAACCTGTCACACAACCAAAAATTTCCAACAAAAGCGGTCAGTCTGATGTCGCAAAAAATATTGTAATATAATATAACAGGGAACAATCTGTTTCTTTTATTTTAAAAAAAAGGTAACTTTCTTCATCCTGTGGTATGGGAAACTACATTTTTTACAATTAAACAATTAGCTACAAAAGTAAATTCAACTTTCAAGGTGGTTCTTTAAAAATGCAGGATAAGAAATTTAAAAGAAGAAAAACTTATGGCAACTTAAACCAATTTGTATGGATCACAGTATCAAAAACATCATTTTTGACTGACAGTTTCAACAAAACTCTGTGAATGTTTTGTCCCTGTTTCTGTACAGAATTTTTTTCAATACCCTCATTATAGAAAAGAAATCTGATAGTTTGAGTATCTGTACCTCATCCTCTGCCTTGGCCAAATCATGTTTGAGCTCATCAATTCTGCCTCGTAATTTCCTCACTTCAGCTTCATACTGCTCCGCCCTTCGTTTGCTGTGGTCCAGCTCTGTTCCTTTATCTCCAAGCACCTTCTTAAGCTTGGTGTTTACATGTTTCAGGTCTGAAAGTTCCTAGAAGTATAAAAACAAACGCAAGGGAATGTATCATGTATCACATCAATTTTAGACATATCGAAAACTCTGTTTGTGGCATGATCTGCAAGAGTGAAAAATGTGAAATAGGGACTTAACTTCCATTTATTTTGAAACAACCTTCCCTTGGAGTGAGACTACTACTCTAAGACTAACACCAACCTTGCTCTTCTCCCCCAATTCAAACTGCAGCGTCTTGATATCGGAGCTGGTAGTGGAGGAGGAGACTTGAGTCCTCCTGTCCACCTCCTCTTCCAAGTCTTTCACCTGCGTCCGCAGCTTCTTGTTGTCTCGCTCCAACACCAGTTTCTCAGACTCCAGTCGTTCCCTTTTCCCCCACTCGGAGGCATTCTCTGACTGAAGTCTCTCAAGCTGGGCAATAAGAATGTAAACTTATATTTAAATTGGTTCTGAAAATAATGATGCAAATAAAAATGTGGCAATACATTGAAAGCTAATTAAGACTTAACTCTTACTAAAGTGTCTTTTCATGATTTCATTTCCCTTTTCTTCCAAAATGTTAAAGAGAGTCCATGATTACAAAACTGTACATGTTTTCTTTGCACTGTCATTTTTTTTTTATATGTTGCTGCTTACTTTTGACTAGCTTTTTGTTTGTTTCTTGACACATTTGAATGCTTTTTGTGGATAAATTTCATGTCAAAATTAAATTATTACCTTATATCAAATAAATTGTTATCATTTTCTAGGTTTCACTCAATCTCTTTTAAACAAATCATGTCATTAGGTCCTCTCCATGTTCCCTGCCTTGGCGTGGTGGAGAGGCTTGTGCGGCCTGATGATTTTAAAGGCTATGCCATAGGT
>JBCIKM010514404.1:0-15734 GCA_039654465.1 Melibe viridis | reverse complement strand
CCCCCCCCCCCCCCCCCCCCCCCCCCCCCCCCCCCCCCAAAACCAAACAAAAAAAAAATCACCAAAGGATACAATAATACAATTCTTGCAGTCTGTATCAGAGCTACAGCTCAATCAATTACCATTGTGTGATAGCTTTCATCAATTTCACAATTTCTACTGTATAGTCCATTCCACCCAGAGGGGTAAAAAGTGTTTTTCTGAATAATTTTTTTGTCTCTTGGCGGATCATATTCAAATTTTGCATTGTCCATGATATAAATTATCTTACCTGAATAAAAATGTTCAATCAGATTTATCGTGTCTAAATAGGTACTTTACATACTATAAAAAAAAAAAAAGGGGGGGGGGGGGGAATTTTTCTCAACTCAACTTTCCTCAAATGTGTCATTTTAAAATAATATCAGTACAACAAAACAAAGGTCACAATTTTGTGCTTTCATTTATAATAATTCGACAATGTTTATACTGACGGAAAACTTTTGACATCAATTTTAACCCATTATCTATCATAAACGTTCTACTACATCATGCAAAGACAAAGATGAAACCAGGTCAAAAACTGTACAGATATTCCTTAAAATATGGGATTCAAAGACAAAACAACTTAGAGTTGCATATTAACTTTCATAAAGCATTCATGGACATAAAAGTTACTTAGAAAAAAACAGTTTTGATTTTTTGGAGGGGTTTGTTTGGTTTGGATTTTTTTGTTGTTTTTTTTGTTTTGTTTCTATGTGCTTTTGGTTTGCTTGTTTTTGTTTTGTTTTTTGTTTTTTGCTTTTGCTGGATATCAAAATCTAATATTCTACCAGTTTTTAAAGGGCGGTTATTTTGTCTATTCCAACCTAAGCATAAAAACAGATGAAAAGTTTCGATATTTTGATATTTAGTATCTTGTGAAATTACAGATAGCAGTTAGTTAAAACCTACATAAAATGTGAAACAGACTTTGATATTACTCCTACAAGTCCATCCAATCAATGTTCATTCCAGTCAAGAGAGAATGCCACGTGTAGATTCATTACTTACCCCAGGGTTGAAGTCTGGATCATTTTCTTCATCATATTCATCATCTTCCGCCTGGGGAAGAAAAGGTGTATCAATAAAACAGATGACCAAAAAAAACACCTTTGAGGAAAAAATTTTAAATAATGAAAACGAGACAAAACAATACAAAAAAATTTAATGCAAAAAGTAAAGGCCATGGGTGAAAGTGCAAAAAAACAGACAAAACCTGCGACTATCGCTCAGATGAACCATCACCAAATCATGGTAAAATAAAATCAGTGTAATCTTATAGTTCCACGTTTTCATGAGAAACAGGCATTCAACTTTGGTTCACTCTGGGAAAACCGCCGGATGTTAACAACTACTCTTTTAAGGAAAATGCTTGATTATTGATGATGATATAAAATAATTCAGTTAATTTTGTGTCTTTTCCTAATCATTATTGCCTGCTCAGCGCAACATGCAACAATTCCTATTACACCTACACACATCAAGCATCATTAGCAAACATCACTTTCACTTGGCAAACACCTCCCAGATAAAAGTTCAATGTAGCAATTTAATGGCGATGTGATGCCAGGTCAGCGTATAGTAGTGGATGGCCTTAGCTTCCCTGCAATTATTACACCAGAGCTGCCAACCCTCGTCCATCAAAAAGATTGCAATAGATCACGTCATACAATGTAAGAATTGACCAGGGAGAGAGACGGACTGAGAAATATAAAGAAAGGTGAGAGGTCACTGATCTGATATGAATATATCTAACTTTTAAGGGACTCCAGCTAACATTGTGAAACCCTAATACAAAGTACCAACATCAAGTCCATTATTAATCTGCAAAATGAATAACACAAAAGAAAGAAGTGGGCAGTGTACGTCCAGTGCACACATTTCAAATATGGGCTGTGGCGCACCAGCACCAGCACCAGCCCCCCCCCCCCCCTTCACTCACACACACGCGCGCGTAAAATGTGGCAGCGTGACACACCCGTTCAAAGACGGTCGTAAGGAACATTGGTCACACTTCCCTGTTACACTCGCTACCTGTCAATTTTAGCCAAGGTGGCATCGTACGTTCTCCAAAGTCATGTGCATCACTTGTTTAATGTCGACCAGATGCATCAAAGGCCAGTGAAATGGCTTTACTGCGCAAGTTGATAACCTTTTCGCTCTTTCCCCGACTTTTCAAGACCATAGTTTTCCCCATCTGCATTTCCCCCCTTTTGTAAACCCAAAAGAAAATTCCCCACTTAGTGGGAACCCTGCTACATAAATAACATGGGAGGCCATACAGACGAGTAGAGAAGCTTTCTTTTGAATGCGAGAAGGTATATCAGTCTGAAAACACAAAGGTCTCAGTGACTGGCATTTTACTGCTTTGGTAGATTATGATTTTGCAGCTCCGTTCTTGAGCACAACAGGTTGGTTTGTTTTGTTGTTTTTTGTTTGGTTTTTTTTGTCGGCTTTTTTTTTCCTTTTGGTTGTTTTGGGGGGGGGGTTTCTTTCTTTTTTTTTTTAAGGCAAGAGATTGTTAAAACACATACAATCTC
Source organism: Melibe viridis (assembly GCA_039654465.1). Taxonomy (NCBI): domain Eukaryota; kingdom Metazoa; phylum Mollusca; class Gastropoda; order Nudibranchia; family Dendronotidae; genus Melibe; species Melibe viridis. The sequence continues at coordinate 13,173 of JBCIKM010514404.1, read as the reverse complement.
ACGCTCAAGACATAAAAAAGTACAAGACAGAAAAATATGTACAAATAGGTATTTTTCAAGTTCAGTTGGCAGCTTTGTTATACTATCCGGTCACTGGCACAGCCCCAACCAAGGCATTCCCTTTTCTACCGGAAAACCAGCAGCGCTGGCACACTTTCACCCATGGTAAAAGCAACAAATAGGTTGGCAAATTCTAATATGAAAGCTCTGAATGTGACTTGTGACTTTTAATAGTGGATATTTTCAAACAAGTCGATAAATGTTCTAAATCTAATCCCACTTTTGGTCATTCAGTCCATTTTGATACTGTGTAATCTCAATCTGGATCTTGGTCTTCTATACAGACCTCCAGGGTCAGAATAATACTAGTCAGAGAATGTGCCTCCATGTTAACAAACCTAAATTATGTTCAATACAGAAATCTAAAAAAATTAAGCTCTAATTCTTTAGTTGTGTAATAATTTTATTTTAAAGTAACAGAACAGTAACAAAAAAAAACAATAATTTGAAATCAAAGTGAAAACCTTTTGTAAAATCAATTTTTTCACAAACAACTTATTAAAAGATGAATTTTGAAAAAATAAAAGATGCTTACATTGCTCGAGCTCTTTTTAAAAATGGTATTGAAAAAGGAGAATGAATGAAAAATAAATTCACTTTCAGGGATGCAAATGAAAAATGAAAAATTTTGACAGAGACAGCCAAAAATTGACACTATGCCTCGGGTCTTCAGTGTAATGCAAGTCCTTGTCCATGGAATTTTTTTACTACACTGGTACATACAGCTACATCAGACTCATACTTCCTTTGTTATATCAGTTGGTTGGTATATGTCAACTTATTCCTGTCCCTCCACTATTTTGATTAGGAAAAAATCTTTAAAATATTTTTTTCTCTCTGAATTTTCATTTGCATGGAGTTTTTGTGAATTGTTCTGCTTTTAAATCATATAGACAAACAACAGAAGATAGAATTTTGAGTTTTGTTCATTTCCTCATGTTTTCTATCATTCCAAAGTGGTTCGGTGTTACCCATTAGACACCACACCCATCTACTCAGATTAACCAATGTGATGATAAATGTGTAGAATTCAATTTTTAAGCTTAGATTGACTAGCAACATGAAGAGAGAGTCTTACAATTCAACTGGATGCGGTTTCATTTATATTTCTTCATAGCACTTTTTTCCTCCAGCTCTTTGAAAAATGACGACTTTTAGACCCCTGTGACACAATGTGAGTTACCTAAGTGCGAGTTAAAACACACGAAGACACACAATCAATGACAAAATATCTCATTAAATTTCAATACAAATTACTGATCATCTTACAATGATTTTGGCAAAATAATCTGTGACCTGACGGGCAACTTCGAACAGGAAGTCAATGTCAACATACACGTTGCCATTGATTAGTAAATGATTGAAACATTCATGGGGTCAGCAGTCAACGGGAGTAAACTTTGTGTGAGAAAAATCATCCTTGTTTAAGTTAGCTTTATAAAACTGGAGTAAATTTCGGGTAAGAAAAATCATCTTTGTTTGATTCTTAAACGAGGATCGGACGGTGCCCCGCCCGATGGATTTTCCCGTAACGGAGAATGGATGGTGGGAGCGTCCAATGGCGTCGATCATTTGTCATAGAAATAAGACCAGTCGGCGTTAAAAATAGATCGATTGCAAAGTTCTATCCTGTTTTTTATGTCACTGACTTGTATTTGAATCGAAACATTTTCAGCTCTTGTGCATTTTTGTACGTGTTTTTTTTTTATTTTTTTTTATATTTTTTTTCCCTATAATTTGGTAGCATTTGTGTGCGACTCGATTTCCTGAGACATGAGAAGGCTTGAAAATTTTATTTGTTTGAACGATTGCGGACAAACTGTAAATGCAAGTTCGAGTGTTTCAAACTTCAATCGAATGACCGTAAAGTGTTTCCTGATACTAAACGATACTAACAGTGAATAGTGAGAAGTATTGTTGAGAATTTTTTGTTTGTTGTTTTTTTCCCTTTTCCATCTACTTCTCAACAAAATAATTCTTAACCCATACATTTCATTTAAAATATATCTAATTCATCTTTTAGATGATTTCATTCCCTTCCAAAGGGTATACATTGGTAGACTTCATGGGCATACAAGAGCCGTAAAAACAATTATCTTGAAGATACTCTCATCTCACTGAGCAGCGGGGGGGAAATTCCCGGAAAACCAGGGGATAATTCCATTAAATAGTTAAGTTTGCTGTATAAAACTGTTGTTTTATTTTTATTCATGTGATTGCTCTAATATAAAGCTAAGAATATTGGTCGCAGTAGAACAGTTGCTCAATGTTCCCTTTTAATCCCCGAAATTGACGAAAATATTTACCATACATTGCTGTGATGAGATGTCATATGGGAAAGAACAAAAAAAAAAAAAAACCAACACTGACGATGGTTCCATCCAGTCAGGTTGCCCAAGCACGAAGTCTATATCCAATTTTCCATAAATACAGAATTCAAAAACAGGAAAAAGGACAGAGAAAACCTGACCAACGTATCTTGTACCATATTTGTGAATGAAAATAATGAAAAAAACACGGGTGACATGATATTGAGCTTAACAGAAGATGGTTCCCATCGATCTTAATATGTAAGACTGTAGACAACTCACTATTTTTACTTCGCCACAACCTATTTCAATCTAGCAAAGACTTTGCATCCATTCAAAGAAAGTGCAAGACAACAAAGTCGAGTGGTGAGCATACTGAACTCATGAAGCTACTTTCTCTTTAGGGAATTCCAGACAAGTCTAGATAGCTACAAATTTCTCTTGATAAGAGGGTCCCATAATTTTCTTCCATTTTCTATTATTGTAAGCTCTAGAATGTCATTGAAAAATGAGGAAGACTGAAAACTTGAACGATAGTCAATGGACAATCACTTAATATTTTAGACTAACTTGGCTTTTATGCTTGCAATGATTGCTTTAAATTTGTAGAATGAAAATGAAAATGAAATCACAGCAACACATTTTCATAGACCATATTCCAGTGAAGAATCAATGTTACTTATGTAAAAATACATAGTTAATTGGGCAGGATTTTACAACCTTCTGATTTTGCTCTTAGTGTAGCCTCTCTTCTTTTGCCAGAATCTTTAAAACATTTATCCTAAATTGCAGTTAGACAATCAGAATACTTAAGTCATCAGTCATACAGTTTGTGCTCTGTTTATATTAACAAAAAATGCATGTGAATTTTCAAACATCTAGGACATGAAATCATACTTTCTGAGATACATCATTACAAAGCCTCCTTAAGTTAATATAAAATTATATTAAAATGCTATCAATGAGTATTTAAAAAAAAAAATATTTTGCTAATCAATTAACAGAAAACTCATTAGCTAAGAAATTATCACTACATTCATATAGGGTTAAGACACTGATAATGTCAAAACAGTAATCGGTTTTGACGACCCTTAGGAGAGGTGAGTCGTCTTTCGCTTGTAATGAGATAATGGAGAGGCTCTATCTCAAAAAGTCCATATTTCCTTGAAGGGTTTTTCTTGCCCTTCAAAACGATACCCCATTCAATCAATATGAGTCAATTTAAATTTTGACCATTTTCAAACCAAAATAGTAGATAGCAGAATCTGCTCTGTGGAATCTGCCAAATCTGCTCTGTGGAACCACAACTAGTAAAAGTAGAGAAATGAATACAGCACTCACATAATAGAGCTACGATACATAAATTTGTCAACAAAATGGTTGAGTGAGAAAAACTGAAGTTCTGATGAAGCTAAGCTACAAAGACACTTGTCGACACATGACAGAAAATTATTTGATCATTCCAAGAATAACTTTCAGGAACGATGACGAGTGTTCTCTTTTCAGTTGCCTTTTATTCAGATCTAATTATGGTTCTAATAAATGATTCCTTAATCCCTGATAATACGGTTTCCAGGTAGAAAATCAATAGAACAGTGGTAAACACAGTACATAAGTAGATCGGCTAGCAATTCGCAGAATAATCATTTGAACAAAATCTATGGTGGTTGAGATCAGATATTATTTTAACATTTAGAAACCTGTACCCCTTTAAATAGGTTACATCTCTGAAACTCGAGTAGGTAACCTATATTGCAATAAGTCTGCCCAGGTAATATGTTCGATTTTTAAAGAAATAGACTCAGTATGTAGCTAAAGTGTGGCCCTTTTAATAGAAAATGTGTATATAACTTTGGAAATAAGTCGGTTTAAGTATAAGCTGCCTCATAATTTTGCTAGAAAATTGACAATCATCCTGAAAATCATCACATTGTCTAATTAATTGAGACTAGAAGTCAATGCTACAAACATTGTACTTGTAATGGAACTTGACTGGTTCCTGTGAGGTAGGTTCATTTACTGCACCATCAATAACTCAAAATATAGTAGATACATAAAAACAAATGCTTTATTTCAAGATATACAAAAAGGGGTACATCCTTCTACCACGAAGGCCAAATGATAACTAACTCAAAACTGATCATAGAACAAAGACGAGACGCCAAGCAAGCCCTGGTCTCTCAAACCAAAGATATGTACTTCTCTCTGCTCACACTGGCAGTGAACCGTGGCTACGTGGACCAACACGAGTTTGATCAGGTAGAACCGGGGCCATCCTCCCCAGTGAATCGTCTTACAGTCACCCATCAATGATTCACAATTACTGTCTAGGGACTATACTTCCACCTCTCGGATACCAACGAGTAACACCAGACAGATTATAGCAAGTTTTCCACAACAGTACTTTTGGAGATAAAAAATATTAAAAAAGCATTTTTCATTTCATATTTTAACTTAATTCCGCCTAGACTGCTAATTTTTAAAGGCATTGGAATCTTAACTCTACAATATACGCTTCGATAAGCTGATGTAAATGAACCAAGACAGAGTTACGGAAATATCTCGCGCATCCGAAAACTGATCTCCTCGACATTTTTAACAACCTCAAAGTTCAATTCAAAATTCAAAAGCATTTTTTCTAAACAAATTTGAGGTTTCTCTAGTAAAGCCATTCCAAACAAATCGGGCATTCTAGGCAGCGTTAGCGAACCGAGAGAAACGGGGTCCAAGTTACTCTTTGACCAACCGAGGTAAATAAACTGAGATTGAATCCGTTCAACGGCATCACGGGTCTAGCCGATCGGTACTCGTATGCATTCATTGATAGTTGTGATCAGTAAATTCAACTGCTTTCATAGAAAGTATCAGTATCCAATGATAATAAGTTGATCAAATACATATCATTCGCAATACCTTCCTCAACTGCTCCGGATGTAGCCTCCAGAAAAGCTAAAGCCACAGAAAGCACGATCACAAAAATTTCAAGTGATAGAAATCCGTCCTGACGCAATTTTTCTGGATTTTTTCTCTCTGACTTTTCGGGCTGGGAAAAAACCCTGAAGGTTCCGGAAAAACCGGAACAGGTTTCATCCTTGTACTGAGTATAAAAACAAATGATTCCGATTACACGTAGTATGGACATAATGAAAGTAGTTGGTAACGTTGACAGTCTTTTTCTTTCTTTTTTCAGCTCCAAACGAATAAAAAATTTAACCAGCACAAAAATGTGCAAATACCCAAATCGGACGAAAAAGCAGGGTACAACAAAGTTAAATAGGAGAATCGGAGTAATGACACGATTTTTCGTAATAAATCAGGGTAACTTGGCCAAAATCAAGGCGGGTGGCAGGTCTGCATAATATATCTGGAACATGCTTTAAGAGCTGTAAGAAAAATCCAACCAAAACAAAAATGTTTTCCCCTTGAAATTGCCTATGCTGACAATGTCGATTTAATTAGCACTGCGCATATCGCTACAGATAATATTCAAGACCTCTTGGAACAACACCATCTTATTGTAAAACAAAGAGAAGACAGAATTTATCACAATCAGCAAATGGGAGACAAATTGGAAACAAACTAAAAATACGACTCAAGCTTTACAAGTCACTTGTCAGACCAGTATTGACCTACAACTGCGAGACCGTAATCAACTCAGGCACGTATTGGTAATTCATTATCCAACTAAGATACGGAACAAATCCCTCTTCAAAAAGTGTGAGGAAAGACCGATATCACTCTTCGTCTTGGAGAGTAGATGGCGTCTTTTCGGACATATATTGCGTCGGGACCAAGTACGTAAATGCAAATGAAACATCCCAAAACTTTGACCACAAGCACCAATAGTATTAAGTCAGGTCCTGGAGAACAGGATCATACGCAACGTGACTTGACTGATTCATAAGTCCTTTTCAACAGTATGGTGTCTCATTTGATTATGGTGGAGGGTGAATGGCTTTCCCTTCCAGCCGTAACTCAACTTTTGCCTGCATTTTCAAGCGATATTATCATAAAGTGCCACTTGTGCAGCAGTGCATAGCAGACAACTCTCACTAGCAACATCGCTGTCTTATTTTAACTTTTGCTGCTCACAATCCTCTATCTGGGTCACTGATGTTCGTACCGATGTAAGTTCGTGAAAAAATTAATAATTCACTCTTCTCGTCCTAAATTTCTTTTTCCGTCCAACGTTTTCTATACATTTTGGGCAGTTGGACGGAAAAGATAGGCGTGGTCAATATGTCTGCCATCATCGAAAAGTAACGACGACCATGTGCAGGACATCTAAAAAATAACTATGCGCGAACAGTGTTGAACCCATCGCTTCGTACAGAGTGATGAGAGGTGAGACAGGGCTTCGCTGCACAGTATCGGGTGTGCTGTCCCTGGCTGAAATAGCATGGAGTCATTACACTCCCGTGTAGACTGTAAATAACAGAAACCTGAATGACTAAGATATCAGCAGAAGGTTAAGGGATGGGAATAAATGAATGAAAACAAGACAGGCAGTAAAAACATAATCAATTAATTTATGATTCTATTTTGGACAGAATTCTGTCAACAGACGGAAGATTTACAAGTCTGCTTTTACTAACGGACCAATCAGAATGCAGCAGCGTCTCTAGAATCCTATGTGAGCTGTTATAAAGCGTACTAAGATAGGGGTACGAAATGAGTTAATTCCCTTCCAAATTTTTGGCCTACCTTGGTTATAACAAAACCTCTGATATAACAGCATTTTTATTTTGGTCTGGGAAATGCCGTTATATCAGAGGTCTACTGTACAATTTTATTGTGGCGGTTGGCCGCTATTTATAAGCTAATACATTCTCTCTTCCCAAACCCCCACACACAGGCTAACACTAAACAAAAAAAAGAAACTTACAACAACAAGCAAAAACAAATTGTTTATCAGTCAACTCACCTCTTCGTTTTCATCATCATCATACTGTGAAGAGGGAGAGGGAGAAAAAAGTGATCAAAAGAGGAAAGAGGGAACGAAGCAGGCGATGGAAAGGAAGACTTTTTTTTTTTTTTTTTTTTTTTTTGTTTTTTTTTTTTTTTTTTTTTGTTGAAGCCAAGAAAGAAAAAAAAACAGAAGGATCTATCTCAATGACAGACATTGACTTTGTTAGATAGTTTGGATCTTCCTTTACAATTTCTTGCATTTTATCTATAGACGTCTAATAGAACTACGTCCAGTTTTGTGACATGAAGTCAAAAACAAAACTTTTTCAAATGCATTTAAGGGGAGGCTCTGGAAAGGCTCCAACTTACTTTCCCAATCTTTTTTGGGGAAAATAAAGTATGCCCAAATAAGAACCTTCAACCAAGGACTATCCATTGATCAAAAAGCTATGATCCCAAAAACAAAGGAAAGTCACCAACTTTCATTAAAAGAACAATTAGTTTTTTATGTTATATAATTCTAATGTTTATCTGGATATTACTTTTTCAATAATACTACAACCAAAACCAGTTTTTATTAAAATCTAGTTTGCATTTGTAGATTTTCAGTTAATTTTTAGAATGTTTCAAGGGAGCATTTAACACTTCCATTCATATTTCTTCAGGAAGATGTCTTTCCAGTTTTCCCAAAGTAAGAATTGGTCCCAAAACAACAACGGCAACTTAATTTCATATGAACAAAGAAATTTTCTAATTCTTCTTTACAAGCTTGCCATACAATGGAATGCCTCAGTGAGTTTTTTTCTTGTTTGTGCTGAAGTCAAAGATGGCTGCTTCTGAATATCACTTTTTTAAATACTAACGCATTGAAATTCTTGTCTGTGATCTTATCAAATTTTGGGGGAGGAGGGAATAAAACCCAAGACCTGGCACAGCACCGATTCGCCTGGCCACTGACACAACAGCGGGCTTACCAACTGAGCCATCCGCCCCCCTCAAAAATTGTTTTCAAGCTCAGCGATAAACTCATGTCGCTGTGGCTTTGACTCACCTCAGCACTGTGCCTATACTATTTTCTGTTCATTTTCATCTATTTCCAGTGCCAACTCCCCTTTTCTTCATTTGCTTATACGCACACCATTTCGGAGCATAGTCCCCACGAGTCGCTTGTCTTTCTGTGTTGTGTTTGTGTGTACTGTGTCGCCAAGAGATAAGGCACAACCAAAACCGTGTTTGTTTATTTGTTTACATTTGATCGGAGTGAATCGTTCCTATTTTTTTTTTTCAGCGGAAGTCATTGTCAGTGAAACGGGTTAATCACTGAGCTTGAAACGATGATCCCATCTAAAAGCAGCAAAAAAAAAAAACAAAAAAAAAACAGGGTTACAGTTTGAGACTAAATCAAAATACACTCTCTCTTTTTACTTATTTTTCTTGGAACTACAAAAAGTCACACAAGTTAAGAATATGAGCCATTATTAATAGTGTTATGAGACATCTGACATCTAGTGTGCAAGATCGCTGCGCTTGACCTGTCGGCGAAATGTTAATAATCAGTTTTAAAAAACTGAACATCGCAACAAAACAGACACGGAACAAACTAGCAAGGATAACTTGACAAGCAACTAAATAACTACAGCATAGCTGCCAACGATTGAAATTTTTAAAAAAAGGTAATTTCTAACACTTTGTGACAACAAGAGAAATGTTATTACCTTATCACATTATGCTCATGTTTATGATACTGCAATTGTAAACGAAAGGGAACAAAAGAGTTATCTAGCGTTTTATTCCTGCAAAAGAAGACCAACTTTTTTTATCATTATTATTGAAATTCTCCCTACAATGGCAGACCTGCCTCCCTCTCCGATGAAAAATCAGAGTCCAAAAAGAAAAAAAGAGGAGTTTCCAGAAAAAAGAGGGGTCTTGAAGGCTATCGTCGGAAAGCGGCTGAAACAATTTACGAATAGACACTTTATATAGTTAGACCTACAGTAAAACACCTGCATATGCAAGTTGTCAGTCAGGCCTAAATTCAAATGTACAAATTCAAGTAAATAACACAACCCATCCTTATCCTCTCTTCAACTCTCAAGCGCTATTGTCGTATAAGATGACCCGAAAACAAAAACATGCAATATCTAGCACCAGTGTTTCATTCAAGAGCCCATGCGTAATGGTGGTGTGGAGGGGGTGGGATAAAAACGAATGATTACACATCAATTGAATTTAAATCCTTGAGGTTTTTAAAGATAACACGATACAAATGACAAAAGCATGTGTTCCCGGTGATTTCCAAATGACGTCGAAGCATCAAACGGCAACACTTAAGGTATCCGAAAGGACCACATCGCTGGCCCAAATAATCTATCGGTCGGTCGAGTTTAGTAAAATAACAGATAACGAGAACAACAGACTCCAATTTTTCCACAAAAGATTTAATGAAGTTTGCATTCGGAAAGCAAGATCGTGGATTCGCGTGGTGGGAGAGACGAACAAAATCCCCAATTGGTAGCGAAAATTGAGCGATTTGACAACAATATGGTTTCTTTCTGTATCGGGCTTGAACTATATTATTACTGAGTTTAAAAACATGAACGATTCCGATTACACATAATATAGACATAATGAAAGTAGTTGGTACCTGAAAAGTACTCGGTATTCGATCCTTACGTTGACCGTCTCTTTTTTTTTCAGCTGCAAATGAATCAAAAAGTGTAACCGGCACAAAAAATGTGCAAAAATCCGAATCGGACGAAAAAGCAGGATACGAGAAAGCTAAATCGGAGTGGGTGGCAGGTCTGCAATGGGTTTTTCAGGTACTCTATCACTAAAGACAAAGGACAACAAAAAAAGAAATTACTAATTTGGCCAAAATATCCCATCCAGATATCTAGAAGTATGTATCAAGAGAAGACTGATAGGCTACCATCCAATTCCATCTCCTATTTATCCTCTGACACGATTCTTGTCCAAGAACATGTACTCTAAATCTAGCGCAAATTCAGAGTCTGTATCATATTTCATTATACAGTTTTGGTTCTCCTCATCCATTTCAAATCTTTTCATTGTTTCTATTAAAAACGCAGCGTCCTACTCGTTTCCATGAGAGAAAATCTTAAATTTTTCTAAAGGTCACAAAGAATCATAGTTCTTATACACCCAGGTCAACAACAAACATAACTGAAAATAGGGCACATCACTGGAAGACAACATGTGAAGGTGCTTCCACAGATAGGATTGTCTATGGGAACGGGTTCGAAGCCTGTGAATCTGACAGAAACCCAGAACAAGTTCTCATTTTGAAAACTGACCATCAGACTCATGAGATCAAATAAAGAGTTAGTGCAGTGCAGAACAGCTGACAGCTTTGCAATATACTTACATCTTCATTTTCAATAGCTTCTCCAGTAAAAAATAACACAGCCCTTGGAACAATGCGCTCTTTGATAAAGTGCCCAATTTCAAAATCTGCACCAAGCAAGGCCTCTGTATCTTCATCCTGTGAAGAGAAGAAAATAAATAATCAGACATGTAAAAGACCATTTGAAAAATTGACTGAACTTTTCCGCAACCCAGAAATCATAACACATTCCAAACAGCAGAGGTGCTTAAAAATAACAAGTAAGCAGGTCAGCTTTAATGCAAATAAAATGTCAGTATTTGTAAAACCATTAAACAAGTGGCGTACGAATCTAAATAAAAGTGATACCTATAAAATGAGGAGGCTGAAAAGGGAAAGCTGCAATTAAGCTTTGCAACATTACTTTAAGACCAGAGAGCTTACAAGAGTGTGGTGTAAGCATGAGACACCTCCAAACAGCAAAGACCACTCACTCGGACCTGGCACAGGAAATTGGTGGAGTCGGCGAACATCGATGGCGTAGAAAAGTGAGCAAACCATTGCCTGGCACCCAAGCTCACCCAAAATAACCCCTGAGAGTTTTTGGGTTTTCTTTTGTTTATGATTTTTGGGGGTTTTTTTATGACGATACGTCAAAGATTCTCTTTTCTCAACCCCAATAAAAAACTAAAAGCACTTGAAACAGGGATCTTAGTGTCAGGACAGCACAAATCATGCTTTAAAAAAAAAACAAGAGCAGACACTGTAGATGATGGTAAAAAACAGTTGCACACATTGAGCTCTGATTCCGTTTTTATGACAAAAATAATTATCTCTCAAAACAAAAATAAACAATGGTCATGACCCACAACAGCATAATAGTCAAGAAAAAGACTAAGGATCTTTAGACTCCCTTTGTGTACTTACTCATTATGTCTGTGACCCTGGAGTACCAAAATGCATGAAATAGGGGATGACCACTGAAACCCAGCAAAACCACAAAAATTGAACGCAAAAGAAAAGAGGGAAAAGTGAAAACAAAACTTCAGTGTATAAGAAAAGAAACAGAAGTAGAAAAGCTCACCAGGGACTCCCACCAACCACACATAATCCATGAGAAGATGGTAGCAAAATTAGCATCAGAACTTACCACTTCTGACTCTGATCCTTCGGGCACTGGGGACAAAAAGGTAGAGCAAAATTTTAATATATATATATATATATGTTTTTTTTGGGTTTTTTTTTTTGTTTTTTTTTTTTTTTGGCCATTACATTGCACAAGATAGACCATTCAAAATTAAATTAGCAAAAGATAAGATCCAATCATAGATCAATCAAAAGATGTCCATCTTAGGAAATTTATCGAAAGGCATTTTAATTTTATTTTGTCCACACCCATATTTGGTAAACATCTCAACAAGAAGCAAAAGTGAAAGTAGAACTGTTGTACTTGCTGTGCCCTCAGTTCGCATAACACACGAAAAAGTAAATCAGCGTACACTCCCATTTCTTAAAGTTCTTTTAAAATCAATCAAACCACACAACAGGCCTAACAGAGATCCTGTTTTGTTTTGGTTTTTTTTTCATTCATCCTATTCTCATTCTGTGATTCTTAGGTTAACCTTGATCTCTATAAAATTTTGCCTTGTCAAAACTATTTACAAACGATAAGTTAAACAGCCAAAAAATCAGTTTCAAAAAGGTTATTCAGTCGAACAAGTGTCTTACACAGTTTAACAAGTCTAGAAATTTAGTTAAGTATCTTTATGACAGACTTGTCTCTCTTAGGCCCTGTGACTTTCTGAGTCTTTCAATTTAGAAGTTAAATGTTTTGTTGTGGGGTTTTTGGGGGGTTTTTTTTTGTTTTGTTTTTTTTTCATTTCAAAAGGAGTTCACTTAGCCAGCAGCAATATGAACTAAAACCCTGTTAATCTTAACCACATGCCTATCAATTTCATCCTTTTCCATGTAATTTTCCTATGAATTTGATAGTAAACATGGCTGTTGAAAAACCTCCAGAGTCCACGCAGTCGCTCCTGAAATCTTCAATAATCGTTTCCTTATGATGAATAGATTCTAAAATGCTGGACAAAACACAAAACAAAACAAAACAACAACCAAAAAAAAAAAAAAAAAAAAAAAAAAAAAAAAAAAAAAAAAAAAAAAAAAAAAAAAAAAAAAAAAAAAAAAAAAACCCACAACACAACACCACCATACGATCAAACCGGACTCCCATTGCTAGGAGTCGCATTCAACAAAAAATAAACACATTCCAAAGACCTGCCATATATAACTCGCCCTGTAGATTTGGTGGGGGGGGGAGCATGTAAAGTGGGAGGAGAAACACTGCGCAAAGGATAAAAATATTTTAATATTCAAAATATATATTTCTTTATACCTGTTTATATTTTAAACAAAAATGTTTCTGTCGTTCCGACCCGAGCTTAAGACGTCCCCCATTCCACTCTCCAAGGCAAGATGTCTCTGCCTCAAAGAGTGGAATGAGGGACACTCCAACAGGATATGCCTCACTGTGAGTCTGCAGTTGCAGTC